>CAEFZX010014382.1:0-10248 GCA_903066825.1 Alfaro cultratus | reverse complement strand
TCAATAGGACTAATGTCTGGACTTTGACTAGGCCATTCTAACACACACGCGCACACACACACACACACACACACATATATATATATATATATATATATATATATATATGTGTGTATATATGTATATATATATACTTTCATTGTTCTCTGATGAAAACAATGGTTTTCAGCAGAACCATTGTTCTGCTGAAAAGTGAAGCACCACTCCAGTCTTTTCCAGCATTTTTCACAGTTCCAAATGATGCATTCAGTGTAGGCTTCAACACAATATCTTTCTTCTTTAAGCAATTCCATAAAAGCCAGATTTGACCTTTTTTTTTTTTTTTTTTTTTGGGGCAAAACAGGAAGGGAGTGATGTGTTTGATCTTGTTGATAATCAAAGTCTCCCTCTCCTTTTTTCTTTTTTTGGCCCGCTACAGAAAACTTCCAGATGATCCCAAAGCCGAATGGAGCGTCTCATTAGTCTCCTCTGCAGTACTGAGGCACATTACAGATCGCTGCATCAACATGGTAGGTTCACCTCTGAGTAAAGCTCTTATAATTTCCCCTTTGTTATTTAAAGTTTCTCAACCTGTTGTTTTCTATTATGCATATGTTTTGGCACCCCAGTTGCCCAGTTCATTATCCCTGTTTGACTGCGGCGTGTGTAATAATCCCTCTTAGCCCCGCCCAATCTGCATTTTTAGCCCTGGAAAAGCAGAGGAAATGGCCTCTGCTGCAGGAGAAAGTCGAAATCTGTTTACACATAGATTCTTATCGGCCGCCAGCACAGTTCCGTGCTATTAGCTAATGGGAATGCAGTAAATTTAGAATCATATTCCGCTTTTTCCACACATCTGGTTTATATCAACAAGAGCTTAAATCGGAATTACCCCCAACCAAAAACAACACAAGAGCAGGAGAACAAGCTCTTATTGTAAGATTGTGGAAGTGCAATCAGGCTCCCTTGACTAAAGTAGACGAACAAACACACCGTCTCCTGCTATCCTGCCAGGCCAGCTGTTGAAAAATGCAGCCCAAAAGTGGGCAAAAGACTCATGTTAGTCACACAGAGAGAAACATTTGTTCTGAAAATCCAAAAGTGGTAATATTGCTTCTTCAGCCTAATGCATTGTTGTTCTCTTTTTATGCAGTCAAAATTTATGTCTTGCTCACTATTTATGACTTCAACAGTCATGAAAAGCCCAAAATTTGGACTTGCAACAATAACCATCTCGGAAGAACCCTGAACACACCAACATAATGGTGGCAGCATCATGCAGTCGCAAGGCTTTCTTCAACTGCGTCAGGAAAATTGGTCAGAATTGAAGGGAATATGGGGTGCTGTGGTGGCGCAGCGGTTGAGCACAACCCACATAAGGAGGCTTTACTCCTCGACGTGGCCGTCGCAGGTTCGATTCCCGGTCTGGTGACCCTTGTCGCATGTCTTCCCTCTCTCTCTTTACCAACTTTCCTGCCATAGCACTTTGAAATAAAGGACACTAGAGCCAAAAAACCTTAAAGAAAATTGATGGGAATATGCACTGTAAAAAAAAAAGTCTCTAATTGACGGTAAAATACCGGCAGCTGTGGTTCCCAGAATTTAACTGTATTTACCACAGCTGTCTGTATTTTACCGTAAATTAGACTTTTTTTTACAGTGTAGATGGAGCTAAATACTTTACATAGATTTTCTTACAGAAAATGGCCTCTATGTACCGAGATCTTACAGAAAATCTATGCAAAGTCTACAAAAGACTAAAGACTGGAAATTCCCTTGACCTTTGAACCTTCCACAATGACTCTTAATTGACTAAAAATGATCTAACTAATGTCTTTAATTACATATATAACAATTGTGAGTTTTTATTATTCCTTTTTTGTCACAGAATGATTATATTAAATTTCTAATACAGATGTTTTTTATCTTTATTTTATTATTTGTCTTTAAATTGAAGACATTGTGATTTTTTACATAATTGTCACAAATATCAACACCCCACAGAAGAAAATATATTCATCCTATTTTTACAGGATTTCCTGTTTTTCTTTATTTCAACACCTAAAAATAGAAATAAAACAGTAGTTCTTTAAAAATGACAACAAAATTTCTATTATAGATATTTGTCCTTTTTTTCTGAAAGGTCACATAACATTTGTGGCTCCAAAGGAGTTATTTCACTGAACTGAGGGCAAAAACATCTCTTTGGATTTTAAAATCAAATTTATCTTATTGATCAAACAGTGGAGAACATAGTAAAACTATTTGTCATGATATCAATAAAAACAAATCTTATCACAATCAATAATAAACAATACGATAAATGCTTACCCCTATTAGAACAGTCTAATGTACAGACCGAGATCAACAGATGCCCTGTCTACAATCTGACTAAGTTTGGGACAGATTGAGAGGAGAAATGGTCAAAAACTCCAAAAGACTCGCAGGTTGTAACTGCAACAAAAGACAGTTCTTCCAACATATTGCATTGTTCATATATATTTGTTTATAGAAACAATTTAAAACTATCTGAAAACCATTTGAATATTTCTTCTTCTGTCTTACATGATGTCTTTCTCTTGATGTGGAGATTCATGAGCGTAGGAGAGTTTAGACTTTGCAGAGAAAGTCATGGTAATGTAGACCTGAGCACAACCGCTCACATCTTCAGTCATGCGCCTTCTGTTCTCCCTTTGACCTGATTTATTTATTTTTTCATCTTGTTTCCTCCCGTGGTGTTCAAGTATGCACAGAAAAACACTCTGAAATATCTGGCTGTCAGCTGCCATGCAGCTCCATGGTCAGGGACCAGCATGCTTCCACTAACCCAAACATCTTTTCTTTTTATTGCTTTGGTTTCTTTAACTGCACTCTTAGACACCACCAATTTTCTTTATTTTTTTACCCAAACCTTGAGCAATTTTGTTGTTCCAGGTGCTGACCTTTGACGGAAGAGGTGTCAGCGGCCATGCCAATCATGTAGCCATCTATAAAGCTGTCAGGTAAGGACTGGCCGTGAAGGACGTAGCCAGAAGAACGACTTTGGCAACTGCCAACGCTAAAACCCTGAAAGCAGTCCGCTCCGCAGTCATAAAAGTCTTTCCAGGAAAATGCAGAAAATTTGGACTCACAACAACAGCCATCCCTCTAAATGCTTTCCCCACAAAAACACGCACACATTCATAGAGATCCTGTTTTTCAGAATTGGTCTGTTACATAGCTGAGAGGTCATCCATACAGAGTCCTCTGAGGCACTGGGCTTGGCTCCTAGCGAGCGGCCGTAAATCCTGGTCCCCAAAGTGGTGAAGAGGGAGGGAGAGAAGGGCGGCTTCGGTTTGGAGAGGCCTCCTCCAGCCAGATTGTTGGTTTGAAGAAATGTGTTTGTGAAGAGTACATCACAATTCCTAGAAGGCACTTGGATCTCTTTCTAGCAACCGGCTGCACCTTCATGGTTACGGTTCTCTGTTAGCCTAGTTTGTTGTTTTAAAAAGTGAGCCCTATAAAACGCCATCTCATGATTCTCATGAGGCTAGAGCCCAGAGGGAGAGTGTGTTAGTTTTATGCCGCTCAGGATCTTAGTGTTTTGCTCATTTGTAAACAGATTACAGAGAATAAATGTGTGAAAAGTCAGCACAGTTGGAGGTTTTCATGAATACCATCAACATAAATGCAACTTATGCAAGTTCCTGTGATATGAACACTAAACCTTCTTGTTTTCCCTTGCAGACATCTTGCTTCTACTGGTGAAATGCCTAAAGGTAAGGTGTTACATAAAGACAACTTGTAGAAGATTGACATGTTTACTGAAGGCTCTGGGAAGTCCAGCAGAGACTGGCTGATCTTTGCCTATTTAATGAGCGTTTAGCGCCCTCTTCTGTTCAAACACATTCAACAATCTTCTCTCTGTTCCAGTTTACTTGCAGCCTCAGTAGTTGTGTGCTTTCAAATTCTTTCTCTTCTCGTCATTTCAGGAGTTTCCATAGAAGCATCATTGCCTCTTAGTTTTACTTTTGTTTTTTTTTAAACATTCCTAAAGAGTCACCGGATGGGAAATTTCCTAGAAGACTGAAATGAAAGTAGAGCAAATTTTTCTACTTATTACACAAAAGCATTAAATATAAATGATCGTAGACTCTACGATCATTTCATTTATATTTAATGCTCTACGACGTAAAGAAATATAGAATCCTGCAGAAGTATTCATGTCCCTTTAACTTTTCCACATTTTGTCACATGACAACTACAAATTACTTGCTTGTTTCTATATATAAATAGTAAGTAGGGGTGCCCTACTTACTAGGGCAATTTCGGCCCCAATTTCCTTAATTTTGGGAGATCTGCGATTGGCTGATGACATGTGAAACTGATCTTATCTACCGCCACAAAAGTCTGAAAATCAGCCACTGTGCCCTTTTGCTCTGCTGTGAGACAGGGCTCACTGATGGCTCACCATGCCACCTCTGCAGGTCCACTGTTAACAGTAGTCTCTTCACTGTTACAAACTTAACAACTTTTCAGACAATAAAAACCCCAATCTGCTCCGCTCAAAATCAGAATCGGTAGGTCCCCGACCTGGTAACTTTAGGAATGACTCATAGCAGGATATACCAACTAGCTACCAACTACCATAGAGGAAAATCTGTCTATTCCAGGAAGAGACTGGCAATAAAATTCTCCACATTCTGTTAGAGCACAAACAGGTGAGCCCAGTATCTTTACTCTCTACCTGTCAGCCATTCCTTTGGATTTAGCCACTCTATTATCATTAAAATGACCAAAGGTAAATATCCTTCTGTGCTTACTTACTTTTATTTAAGAAAAAGAGAGAATTGTTGTTTTCCTTCCACTTAAAACACTAGTATGTGCTGATTATTACATAAAGATAAAAAAAAATTCCCTGAATGTTTGTGGTCATTATGTGGTAAATGGTTCAAAGGACGAGAATAAAACTCTACAAAGTACCGTCTGCTTCACCCTGATGACCCGTCCTGCTGGTGGCTCAGAGTGAAGCAGCTGACGATTAGGCCCTGTGATAACCCTCGCCATCAGGCTGTAAGGGGATCTCAGCTAATCTTGCTGCATGTGAGGGGAAACAGTCTGCGCCACATTAGCAGTCAGAGATCTTGTATACGACGTATTATTTGAGCGTTGTACAGCACCGGCACATTTTTCGTCTTAAGAACTTGAAAAGCAGGTTGACTTTATTGTCTGCCTAAATACAATCCGCCCTGCGCTTTTAACATTACCAGCTGTCTGAGTCTCCCTTGTGTTTGTTCACAGAGTGTGTGTTGCTCGCCCTGGAAACCGTAGCACTTCTAAGAAAGTATACCTCCTTCCTGGACCTTCCCTTCAGCTGGTTTCTGCCGTCACACCTCCACTGTGTTGTTGGTCCAAAGGGCTACAAGCAAGCCAAAGTAAGCCTTAGGGTGGACAGGTTTGCCCACAAGACACGTCACATTGTATTTTTAGACTCACACACCCTTTTAGTGCATTGTGATATGAATATGCACTAGGAAAGCATATTTAACAGTATGAAATAAGCTGTCAGAGGCATATTTAACAGTATGAAATAAGCTGTCAGAGGCATAAATGACACAATTTTAGGCATAATCGGTCATTTTCTAATGTACTCATCATGTCTCGAGTTAAATCTCAACATGTCCCTCACAGGCTGCCATGCTGTGTCATCGCTCTCAGCTTCTGTGGTTTCGGTATCTCTACATCACCTTCTCGAGGTACATGTTCACAAACACATTCCAGATCGTTCCACAAGGACCAAAGAATCTGAAGATCTACTGAATGTTCCAGCTTGTGACGGCGTGCCTATTGTTAACCTTTCAGCTTCCACATTTTTATGTGCAGTTGTTACAAACAAAGCAGATGACAGTTTTAATGAATCATGTTGTGTGTTTAAGAGACTCAAATAATGTTGTCAGGGCACTGTATGAAAACACTAAATCAGATTCTTATTGTTCTGTTTTTGATATAATGTTTATTAAAAAAAAGCTGTTTTCAAAGTTGTGTAGCAGCAGTTATTTTTACAGCATGTCCCCTTCAGGTTTAGACATGTCTTTGATGCTCTTGTGAGCTTGCATGCTTTCTTCCCACTTCTCCCCGCAAAACTTCTCCACAATGACGCTGCGCACAGTTCCTGGATCCAGACAGTGTGGAGCAACGCCTGAGGAAGTAAACAGAAACATAGAAACTGAAAAACAACAACAACAAAACAACCCCGCTCATGTTTAGTATATTTCAGTAACACCTGGTTTTATCAGATGAGTTTACCATCAAGTTTCAAGGAAATTTTCAGTTCCCAATATTTACCCCCCTATTATGATCATAAGATTTTTTGTTTTCTACATATACTGTAGAAGTAAACTCTGGAGGAGTCATTTGGTGTAAACACAGTCTTGTTGTGAAATAAGATAGGCCATGACCCATGGTCATGAGAGTAATGTGACCAGCTCATGTCAATACTTGAGGCTGGGGTCTTACCATATCCATCGGGATTGGATCGTGGTGTGTAGAAACTTTGAACTCCACAGGTTTTACAGAAGGTGTGTTTCGCAACATGAGTGTGGAAGGTATAGGTGGTCAGATTGTCAACTCCCTACAGAAAAGAAGACACCACAAGCATTAAGACCTTTTCTTATTTTTAGTTTTAAATAACCACTAACGTGTTTGAAGCAAGCCAGTTACCTGTAAGAGAGTAAAGCGACTCTTCGGGACGATGAAATGGTGGTTTTGTTTTTTCGTGCAAACGCTACAACTGGAGAAACGGATCAATTAGACTCATATTTTACAGTTCCTTGGAAAGCAGCGTCCTAGGACTTTTCCACGCATTATCCCTTTACAAATATAACCTTTAAAGTGTTTTATTGAAAATTTGTGTGACAGACCAACATAGGGTAGAACACAGCTGAGAAGGATATGTGGGTTTTCTAAACTGGTACAAATACAAACTTTCAAAATGTGACGTGTATTTCTGTTTGCCCCCCGCCCCCATTTGCAATGATACCCTTAAAAGCATCTGAAGTAACATTTAGAAGTCATCTAATTAGTAAATTGAGTCAACCTGTATGTCATTTAATCTCCGTGTAAAGATCAAGAAATGAGATTGAGAATACGCACTTGCAGTGAAATACATGAAGGTCAGGGGAACTCCAGACTTCAAATCTAACAGCTCCACAGTGGCATCCACCAGAGTGTTTCACAAGCTCCATTCTAAAAATAAGAGAAATAAACAAAACCATACATAAATATATGAATTATCTATGTCCCTTTAGCCTTACTTTAGGTACATCAGTTAAATCAACTGCAGTCCATTTCCTCGTGTTTGTTGCGAAACCTGCTTATCTGGACCCAACCAGAATATTCCAGTCGTCCTCTCCAGGAAATCACAACGAGCCTGATCAAAGTGCAACACTGATAAGTTTCACAATCACAATTAAGACCTTTCACCAACATCAGATTTATCACAAACACTGAATATGTTATTTTATGTGTGAACAGATCACTACAAAAGTAGCCTGCTAGATTGTACGTACAGTATATGGGCTAGACCTAGTTCTTCCTTATGTGTTGTTTTCCTGAAACTCGTTGAGATAGCTGATAATTGCTTCCAGCAAGGGGAAGGGCAAAGTACAGGCGACGTGAACAAATACATTCCTTGGAGGTTGAACCAGCTCAGCCTGCATGATGTTGGCAAGTAGTGATGTGTTAGATCACGAGTTTGGTGTCATATGACATAGTCCCAGATGGGTGGGCTAAGGGAATGCTGTGACCCAAATACATAACTTATACATGCTCTCAGGTCAGTTATCCAGTCTGTGGCCCAAAAATAGACACCAAGAAGGTTACAGAGCCCCATTTGAGCTTGCTGTTTTATATTATGTCAAACTAAAAATGGACTCCTGCTTGTTGATTATGTGAATTATTTTTCAAAGTCTCCATTTATTTCTGTGACTCTACGCAAGCTACGAATGAAAAAGCTTAAAATATTAACCAAATAGTCCAGTCAATGAATGTTTCTATGAAAATGACTAAAGCTAGTGGCCAGCAGTCAATGTATTTGGAAAAAAAGGTTCTTTCACATACATGTTAAAAATAGACATCTATTCAAATGAGAAGATACTTTAGCTCAAGCTAAACAGATTAAAAAAAACCATCCTGATATAACTAGACCATATCATTATTATTGCCATAAAACGAACTGTGCATCATTAAATCCTACTATTTTCATAATTTGTTTGATTCCTTTGTCACAAAAATGACCTCGAAAAAGAAAATGTAATTTTTTTTCAGCGTTAGTTTTGAGTTGCTACCATTCACTAAGACATTTTTCTAGGTTAAATTTGAGTATAATATTTTAAAATGGCATACCTTCTCTATTACAACTGCTACAGCCAACATATTTTATATATTAATATGAATCAGTTGGGTGATACGTCTGGGATTTTGCCTGGTCATGTCCATGTGGTTATTACCGTAGTCTGAGAAATGCAGTCATTCGACTTGATGGAAAAAACACATGATATGTCGTCTTTTACTTCGTCTAATCGAAATCGAGGTCGCTGAAACCCTCATTTCACTGTAAACCTTACATTTATCCAAAAAACATCAACAAAAGGCTGAATATAATTCTTAAATAAGTATGCGTTATAACTATCGAAAAATATGCTAGTCATCACGCTTTACTTACTGTAACTCAGCAACCAATCACAAGGCAAACAAACATCACTGTTATCCAATCAGAAGAGAGGAGAAAGTTCTTGTTGTCGTGGCGTTTCTGGCAGATTCTGGAGAATGACCATTCACTACCACTAAGATATCATTCCGCAGCTGAAGAACATTTGTTTTTCTTAAAATTTCAGCACATTTTTAAAATAGCAAATATAATTAAATGTTAGGCTTTCAAAAAAGCATCACAGTACATACTTATATTTTTATGGAAAAGGTTCATTTCAGGGCTTTGAGAACTACTTTTGTATGCGGACTGATATGAATCTCTGACACGTTCAGCTCGGTATAAAAGACAGTGTCGCGCTTCAGATTACAGCATTTCTTCAACCGGAGAAGACGTCGAGAATAGACTATTACAGAAGTAACTATTACAGTTTCGAAAGCTGTAAGTACACTTTAAATAGAATTTATGTAATACAATGTGTACGTCGGTTTGGGCTTTTACAAGTGAATACAATAGTAGTAGTATTTAATATTTGTTGTTTGCTTTAATCCTTTTTCGAAGTGTAAAATTATGTCAGTTGAGGATGGTAACGTATACCGATTTAATTTTGGCCGGAGACTCTTTGGTCTATTTAATTAAATTTACCATTACTTTGTTCTCCGTTCTTTGTTTAGAGAGGTGCTTAGTGCTTGCCAGCAATGGCAGTGACTCGACATTTTGGTTTCGGCCATTAGAGGGGAACTGACGAACAAAGAGTCTGTGAACTCAAAATGGCGCTCGGGCTGTTAATGGTTGCTAAGGCGCGGTCCTATTTTTGAGAACATTAATGTTCTCAAAAATAGAACATTTTTGAGAACTTAATGTTCTCAAAAATAGAACATTTTTGAGAACAATGTTCTATTGTTCATTGAGAACAATGTTCTACTGAACATATATAAACATATGTGTATGCATGCATATATACATACACACACACACACTTATATTATGTATATATATATATACATATATATAATTTCTTTTTTTCCTTTGGTCTGATATCTTAATGTCACATTATTTTTTTCTTTTTTATTATTGTAGACTTCTCTCGCAAGTTGTGTCCATTCACTTTAACTTATTTTTTCTATTCCCATTCCCCCTTTTAATTTGTAAAGGTGGTGCAAGATGCAGATCTTTGTGAAAACCCTCACCGGCAAAACCATCACCTTGGAGGTGGAGCCCAGTGATACCATTGAGAACGTTAAGGCCAAGATCCAGGATAAGGAGGGCATCCCCCCAGACCAGCAGAGGCTGATCTTTGCCGGAAAGCAGCTTGAAGATGGCCGCACCCTGTCCGACTACAACATCCAGAAAGAATCCACACTTCACTTGGTCCTCCGCCTCAGGGGTGGCATGCAGATCTTCGTCAAGACCCTCACCGGTAAAACCATCACCTTGGAGGTGGAACCCAGCGACACCATTGAGAACGTCAAGGCCAAGATCCAGGATAAGGAGGGCATCCCCCCTGACCAGCAGAGGCTGATCTTTGCCGGAAAGCAGCTTGAAGATGGCCGCACCCTGTCCGACTACAACATCCAGAAAGA
>CAEFZX010014381.1:0-48861 GCA_903066825.1 Alfaro cultratus | reverse complement strand
CACACACACACACACACACACACACACACACACACACACACACACACACACACACACACACACACACACACACTCATCAACTCTGAAGACACACTATAGCCCACACTGAGCTGTTCTGTTCATACAATCCCTTAATACAACCCACTGTATCATTCTCACCAGACTTACAACAACAATAAAACAAAAGTATGTACAGAAACGTTAAACTACTTGTAATTACAGCTTTATAAAAATATCAGACATGCTAAGTGTAACTTCACTACTGAAAAACATTCATTTAGATTAAAATATTACTTACTTATTTATGGGATTTCTTTGGATATATGTCCACCAAATTATTTTTAGAGCACACACACACAGAGAAGTAACTGTTTTACAATACAACTAATATTTGAATGAGAAAAAAAATCTTAATCATTGATCTCATTAATCTTTTGCCTCTTTTGTTTTCTTTCCTTTCCTGTGTCTACTGTCTGGTTTATACTTTCCAATTCAGTTTAAATTAATATTTATTTGTATAACGCTATGGGTCAGAAACAGATTTCTTTTTTTCACCTCTTAAATAATGTTTGGTTCAAAATGTCAAGAAAGACATATTCTACATTTGAGTTCCTCTTGGTTCTATCTAAGGCTCTTTAAGTTTACACTAATCCAAGCATATTATCTCACTGTCCTTTGATAGTTAAAGCATGATCCATAATTGCTGACACGCCTAGTAAAAATTAGAATAAAAGTTGTTAAGTGTTTCTGTTTATAGATGCTGGGCTACACTAAGTTGCTCTTTGCTGCAGTTTTCTAAAAAGAAGCCTTTTTTTTTAATTTTTTTTTTTACCTTTTTCACCTCATATGTTCTTGTTTCCATTTCCTGGGCGTCTGCCACAGTTGAATGTTATCTTTTCCATTTTGAGTAGGAAATAAGTGTCTGTCACATTGTATTTTATACTTTTGCAAAACAGAAAATCATAAATTTCTTAGCAATTGAGGAAAAGGAAAAGTATACATGCTAAAAATAGATCTGCTAAGTTTATTTCATAGTGGTGACACGAAATGAATCTGTTCAAAACATTTCAACATGTTTTATGTTCGCTGCTTAGTATTTGTTCTCAATTTAAAGTTGGTATTTTTGTAAGTTCTTTAGTGTGATTTACATTATTCTATTAAATCAATAAATAAATAAAAATAAATTAACATGGGGTCCCTCTGTACATCTTTATTATGGGTGTTAATAATTACGGAGAAAAATTAACTCCAGCCTACATTAACAAATTAACCCAAAGTTATGCTTTTCATCTGAAACTGAGTACAATTAAAATTTTATAAGCGGATTTTAGAAAAGTTGATTCGTACGTCTATTAGTTAAATATTCCTTCTTAGATGGTCACTAAAAGTTGTCCGGCGTTTAATGCCGGTCAGTTTAGATGGCTTCATCAAAGGCCTTAAAGTAGATATTCTAGCATAAATACATGGATTAACGCAAAAGAAAGAAATAGAGTGGAATAAAACTATATCTATGACTTTTTAACTTCTTGTTTTTTACAGTTCAAATTCACAATACTCAAAGAATGAGCCACAGTTTGACATTAGAAAACAAAAATGTTGTTCTTTTTTTTTTTGGCAAAGGATGCAAGCGCACACAGCAAAGGTAAAAAGCTAGGAATTCAGCAGAAACAACAAGCGATCTGCAGGCTCACTAAGTGGGTGAATGAGCAGGTTAACAGCGATGGGGCCTTGAATGGCTGTGACAGGGAGAAAGCGGCGAGAGGCTCCAGCACTGAAGGGACAAGTGACCCGGAAACGCCGAGTAAAGTGCGGCTCGCCTCGGCCTCTTTAGAGAAAGAGGGGGGAAAAAAATCTGTGCAGAAGCATCGAGGTGAGTCTGCTTAAACACACATTTCGCCCAGTTCCCTCAGTGTCCCTGCAGTGATGCGTCACTCAAACCAACAGCACAAGGAAGAGTTTGTTTTTCTGGCCAGTTCCTGCTCACGAGTGTGGCAGCATTACAAACAAACTCACACTTAAACCCCAGAATATATTAGCCCCTTGGAGTCTAATTGACCTCAGATCACTGTAAGAAAACACTGTTTGTGTACTGAAGTTTTTATGTTTCAATGTACAGTTTCATATTCTGCCAAAACCCTATAAACATAATTAACTCCACAGTATGCACAGGGAGTTTATCATAGCGGAAAAGTGCCTTTTAATTATTTCTTCTCCAAAAAATAAAAACAAAAACAAACAAAATCAGAAAAACAACTTTTTATATGGAACTGTTAAAGAAGGGTTAAATTTAGAGATTCAGAATAAAGACGTTTTCTAGTAATGACTATCATAACCTTATTTCATTTCTCGTACTTAGACACAGCTTTCTTAACACCACCTCCATCTAGTTAACAGTGATTGTGAATATTTCAGACGAAACTGCTTCACAATAGACAAGAACTTTGCCACTTATAATATCTGTAAGTGGCAGTTTTTCCTTTAATCTTAAAAACTTTAAAATTACAAAGAAAGCAGCTCTTTTTAATCTTACCTATTCACTTTGTAACTTTAAAATATTTTTCGCTGTTTTATCTCTTGGATATTTCAGTCTGAATGAATGAGTTTAAACAATAAGGTGATTGTTGCCAAAACCTGACAGTTAGAATAAAATGTAACTTTTTTTTTTTTTTTTTTTTAAGTTGCCAAAAAATAAATAAAACTGTAAAATAAAATGAGACCATGGGATTTATGGGGGTTACTCCTTTTTAGTTTGGCTTTCTCAGGGTTTTCAACCTCACGCTGACTTAAGCTGTAACAAACACAAACACGACAATATAGCAGAAACTTTAGGTGTGTAAAACAAAACAAAAAAAAATTCAGGCTTACTTTGAGTATTTATGGACTGGCTCCCTTTTGAAACAGTGGGGCAAAAAAAAATTCTTCTGCAACAAGTCCTCTGCACAGACTTGTAAATGTGCAGCCAGGCGGGTTTTCCGTTCAAATAGCGGCGATGGTCTGGATTGCATATATTCCACATTTTATTGCAAAATTCTTTGTCATGATTAGAACTGCGTTCACAGTTTAACAGTCTTATCAAATGTCAAGTGAACAGAAACTAACACAAACAATAATAAGGCCTTATATAAATACACAAAATCAGAAGCGCGCTCACACACGTACACGCACACACACTCGCACACACACACACACCCACACACAGTGAAGTATTACTGCGGGGTAACAAAGCTGATGTATCACTTGTTACATTCGATCAAATGAGATTTGATACATGCTGTGAAGATGATGAACTCCAACAACAGCGATAATAATAATAATAATAATAATAATAATAATAATAATAATAATAATAATAATAATAATAATAATAATAATGAAAAGAAAAAAAAAGTGGCACATGCATGTTTGGGACTTGTTGATGAGAAATCATTTGAACCAGGCCGGAGAGTTAATTAAAAATAATAATAATATAATAAACTGATCGCAGATGATTGTCGCCTGTAGTGTCCAAGAACAAACCCATCAGTCTCCGTCAAACAGGCCAAAATATTTGGCAGAGTTGGAGAAGTAGATGTAAGGCGCGGCGTTCGCGGTCGGATACACGAGGGGGTAAGGCATGGGCAACAAACATCCGCCCAGCAGGCTGCTGTCTTTGTAAAAACTCGGTAGCTGCGAGTTCTTCCCCGCCTCCGCGAAGTGTTCCGCGGCCAGCGGGCCCTCCATGTCCGTGGACAGCTGTCGTTTGAGCTTGTTGCGGCGGTTCTGGAACCAGATCTTCACCTGGGTCTCCGTGAGCTGCAGCGAGCTGGCGAGGCACGCCCTCTCCGAGCTGCTCAGGTAGCGCTTCATGTCGAAGGTGGCCTCCAGCTGGAAGATCTGCCTCTTGGAGAAGATGGTGCGGGTCTTCTTCTTGACAGCAGCTTTGGTGTCGGCGGCGGACTGCTGCTGCTGCGGCTCGGGGCCGTGCGCTCTTTGCGCCTCCGGAGAGGAGGCAGCGGTGAGCGGCGCGGCGCTCTCCCCGCGCTCCGCTGAACGGACTATGGGCTTCACTGTGTAGAGAGGTGACGAAATACTCTTTAAACCTCTTCAGATTAAATAAACGTGCGCTTTCGTGCTTTAATGCATAATCCTGTTGCTGAAAAAGCCTGCTCGTTATTTTATTTATTAAAAGTAGAGAAATGTGGGAGTCACCTGTCTCATCTGACTCGCTGTCATCCTTCTTCGGGACGTCCCATGCCTCCTCGCATCTCCTCTGAACATCACTCCTACTCCCAGTGTCCCTCTGCTCCTTTAAGGCGTCCAAACACTCGTCGTCTTGCCGCTGCTTCAGGTTTAAGATGCTGTCTATGGTGAATGTGAAACATGCGCTCCGACTCGGCCCGTCCTCTTTGCTCATATTCTCGGGCATCTCATGCGCTCCTGCTGGGTTCCACACTCGGACTCTCCGAGCCGCATCGCTCCCCTTCCACCGCTGAGACTGGCACGCGCAGGAGCCGGTGATCCCGGAAGGGTGCGAGATCAGCGGCTTCTGATTGGTGGAGATGAGAGAGCAGATGAGAGGCGGGATCAGCGTTCATGTCGGGTCGCCATATTGTAGCCTAAAACTTTCTCCTTTTTTTTTCAGCCATGAAAATAAATGTGTACTTGTTGTTTCCTGTCGAAAAGTGCAAATTAAACTCAGATTCCATTGAACTGAGAGCTCAGTCTTGGTAATTAAAGGCTCCATTGACATTCAAATGTGTGTTTCAAGATTTTTAAAACTCAAACTGAAATTTTGACTGGATTTCTTTTCGGATAATCTAAAAATGAGTTCAGGGCGTCAAGGTGTTCTGTTTCTTTAAGAACCGTGCAGATCTGAACTCTGAACTCCTTCATCTGGACTTCAGTTCAGTTTATGCTCATGTTGGTGCATACACACTCATCCAAAACACAAGGAAGCTGTTGTGCATCTCGGTGCATACATTTTATTCACATTTGTGACTCAAAAAGTGAAGAAAGGTCTGTAAGAAAATTCTCTTAAATAACAAAATACATAATAATAGGTGTGAGTCGTGATTACAATTATTGTTGTGATTCTAACAGCATGAAACTCACAAATAATAAAATGTGATTACATAGTAAACATTTGGGAGATTATGTTGGAAGGTTTGTGTGACTTAAACTAGCCTCCCAATACACTATAAAAAATAATTTCCCAGTTTATTTATTTTTGCTTTAATTGTGAAGGCAGAACAACTACAAAATTGCCGTTTTGAAATGATGATAGCATTTAATAAGGAAACAGTAACTGTCCCTAAAAAGGCAATAAAATATCTTTCATTGTGTTTTAGTTCACGTTTTTCACAGAATTGTTAGTAATAAGACACAATTGTTGTTTTGGTTTTTTTTTAATCACAAACAACCTGTTTATGATCATGCCATCTCAAATAGGTTCAAGTTGTAACAAAACTTTCACTTTTTCTTTTTTCTTAAGACAGTCAGAGGTGAGATTGATGGTGTGCTCTGGATCATTGTCCTCTTTCCTGTCCCATGTTTTAGGTCCCGATAGCTTTAGTCATGATTTTCCAGTAAGGAGTAGTTTGGATGAATTGCTGATGTGCTTATGGAGTATTTCTGGTCGGCTGGCTGCTCTTTGTTCATTTGTGAATTGTGTCAGTGTGGTTCACTGTAGCTCCAAACCCATTAAAATCACTTTGAAAACCTTCCCAGACTGACAAATATAAATGACTTTTCTGCTAAACTGTCCTTGAATTCCTTCAGATCAGGCCACAAACTGCTGCTTTTTGAGATGCTCTAGCCTAAATTAAGTATTCAATCAAGCGTATGTGGCTGGTAAAATAGAAATCAGCTTCCAAAACCATTGTTCATCATAGTTGATTTATAATTTAAAGTGGACAATTATTATTTTTTTTCCCAGGTTGATCTGAGTAAGTTTAGACCATTTTAATAAATGAAACCATCATTGAAAAAGTCCATAATGTATTTTCATCAGGTTATATAAAAAACATCATGATCTGAAGTGTGAATAATAATAAAAGAAGCTACTTTCCACATTACAGTATTCACCAGCCATCTTAGATAATTGTCAGTGTGCTGCACATCTACAACATAAATCTTTTTCCTAAAGTTCTTCTATCGGATTAAGATCTTAAGACTGTGAAAGCCATAGTAATACGGTGAATTTATTACAATCTTGAAGAAGCAAGTTTGAGATTAAGTTTGAGAAGGAGGCATAATCCCGCTGGGAGTTGCCATTTGAAGATGTCTGCGGTAATACTGACCATAAAAGAAAAATAATCCCTGTTCACCAGAGATTATTCCAGTTAAATATATATTTATCTTATATTTCAGATGATCCAAAAATTCAAGATTCCTTACAAAAATGGAGAATATCGATATTCAATAGCTTTATAAATTTACTTTAGTCCTGGTTATCTGCTTACACGGTTCTCAACACCGAGTAAGCCTTAACAGGACACAAAAATATCCAACAGAAAACTCAACTGAGGTGTAAATGACAGAATTGTTTTTTGTACCACTCGTGCCACCCCATGACGGAATGCTGCCCTGGGCTGAGAACCAGACTCCTTTCGCTTTTTTCCAAGAGAAATAGTAAAAAAAAAAAATCAGGGCATCTAAATTAGTGTGTTAGAATTGCTAATAGCGTCTCTTTATACTTCCAAAGCTCCTTACATCATACCAGTCCTGTCATCGGTGGTGACATAAACATCAATGGGTGGGTGAGGTGTCCAGTCAGTGGACAGGTGGGATCTGAGACCCCAATAACTGGCGGCGACACCTGAGGCAGGCCGCCCAGAGTCAAAGGCATGCCAATGTTCTCCCGGTACACCACAGGAACTCTGATGACCCTGTGCGCGGAGTAAGGTACGACGGCTCCACCGCTTTCTATGTCGGCGGTGATCTGGCGTTTCCACTTGTTCCTGCGGTTTTGAAACCAGATCTTGACCTGCGTCTCTGTGAGCTGCAGCGAGGCGGCCAGCCCAGCTCGCTCTGTGCTGCTCAGGTAGCGCTTCAGGTCGAAGGTGGACTCCAGCTGGAAGACCTGGGTACGGCTGAACACGGTGCGCGTCTTCTTCTTCCGCAGCATTTTGACTTCACCTGCGAGCAAAAAGAGATTTTGTTTGTTTATCATAGTTCTTTTTTTTTTTTGAGAGAACCAGTATATCAGCCTGTAATATCAGATAGATATATCATAGCCGTTTGGACCCGGAGACTTTAAGCACCAGGTTCAATCAGACTTTTAAAAGTAAGATACTTCAGCAATCTTGAAAAAGTTGAACAAAATTGCCGAAAAGAAGACAATTTTTCTGTTTTTGAAGCATCAGAAAATCCTTTTCGTAAGTTATAACAAATCAGCTCTTGTACAAACTGTAAAATACAATTCTTTCTTAAAAATTGTTCACATTGTGGTTATAACTTACCTGTATCACAGTCATCCTCCCCGAGGATGCAGGGAGACTGCACAGTTTCTTCCTCTTTGTCATTTATTAAACTATCGTCTCTCTTCTCCTCTGATTCGTCGCTCTCCTCCGCTGAGTCTGGTAAAACTTGGTAATCCCCTCGTCTCTGTGTTGCATGGACCCCCCATTTATCTGGGATGCTGGACCCATAAATATCTGTGGAAAAAAACAGAGAAAAGAAAAAATGGTTACCTCAAAACAACATTTCCACCTGAGAAAGACATGGGTCAAATATTAGAGCAGACACGCAATAAAAAAAATCAAAAAAATCTGATAGCTTTATCTATTAAAATAATCTACATCTAGTTCAAAAATGTAATGTCCCATGAAGGTCAGATTCTTAATACTTGTCTATTTTATTTTGATAGCAGATCCTACCTGAACATGTTGATTATAATTTAACTCACCTCTTGTTTCAGGCAGTTGTTGGTCTCATTACAAATTGTCATAAGATTTAAAAGATAAAAATTTCCTCTTTGGAGCGAATTCTGAAGTTCGTATCCCACTTTAGCAATGCGCTAAAGTTGAAGTAGATCCAAAGCTAAGCTACTAACTTTGAGACAGCTGTTGTCATTTTGTACAAGTGAAAACTAATAAAAACTGAACCATTTTTCTTGAGTGAGTAAAGTTCAGAAATTTAAAAATAGCTGAAGTGCTTAAACAGTAGAAATTCATTTATTTAGGAGCCTTTTAGGCCTTAGTGTTTGTACATTTAGCTATTTGTCCTCAGAAACAATCAAACATTGTTTAAGTTTTATTTTCTCCTTGCCAATTGGCCTAAATGAAAGCGACTAATTGGAGAGTTGGGTTGTTTATTCGTGGAGAAGCTTTCAGAAAAGGGTTATCCAGGTCATGTGTTACAAAGTATGCTCTAAACATTATAAAGAAGAGGTGATGGGTAATTTCATTATCTTATTATAACATAAATGTTGTCGAAATTGGACAATTCCCACTGTTGCCGTCTCCATGATTATCCATGATTGTCACAAATGAAAACAGTCAGCCCTTCTATCTAGGACACTTAACCTTTATTACATTGATTTTAAAAAGATAAAAATAAAAAAATGATGTAAAAAAACGACTGGAATTTTAAAACATTACTTGTTAATTCAAACATTTTAAAGACATCTATATTCATTTTGGTTGTTCTATATTAAAAAAAGAGACCAAAATAATGAATAGTATGTGATGACGGCATTAAAATTGAGAGAAATGGTAATAAGCTGTCTATTATCCATCCATTATTTAAAACACTTATACCTGCTGGGTCGTGAGGGGGACTTGTGTCCGTCTCCAGCAGCCATTGGGCAAGAGGCGGGGTACAGTAATAAACCTTTTTAATTTATTATGAGGAAGTGACAAGTGTACCATTTTAATAGCAAAACTTTCCCAGTTATATGCACTATAGTTAGTGCATATGCACAAACTAAATCATCTTAAACTCAGAGTTAAGAAGGTTAGCTTGGAAGTGTCTTTAGCATTAGCGCTATCAATAAACTAGCTTAATACAAACCTACTTTTTAAGCCTACATAGAAGGTTTCTCAATCACAACAAGTCTTATGATAGTTTTTACATTTTAATGAGTTGATATATTCACTCATTATCGAATTTGGAATACTTTATTTACTTTAGAGGGAAAATGAGTTATTTACAGTTTAACCCTGTTAAACTGTTAATCTGAAACCTTGGGGGGGGGAAAAAAAAAAAAAAGAGAATAACACAGAAGAATAAAAACTGTGGGACGGGAGAAGTGGAGGCACCTGCCACTCTTGTAAATCTTTGTATTAACATTAATTTAACGGCACAGACGGTAACACTTTATTTACCAGGTGCAATATGTAATAAATGCCCACTCACTCCAGGCCACGCCTCCCTCTGTTTAGCCACATTGATATAAAACTGATGAAACTGTTTTCTCATTTGGTCTTGGTGTGCCAGCTGCTAGGAGGCACCCCAACCTGTCACCCCTCTGAAAACCTTCTGGAGGCGCCTCTGCTGTTCAGTAGCTTAAGCTGACTGAACCGACATCTTCTTATAAAAACAACAAACTAAACGTGGAGGTAAGGCGTGTTACCAACATAAAAGTAGCTGATTTATTCGAACTTACTACTACAAAATTTTAAGTAATTTTAATGGATAGAATTTAATATCCTCCAAAAGTCATTTTTATAGTGCAGCTGTTTCGAGGCAGCAAAGAAAGGCGCAAGCAGGAAACTCACCTCCAGTTTTTTGAAGCGGCTGTCCCGTTTCCAGCACCCTGCTGACCACCGGGAAGGGCGCAGCCCCGCAAACTTTGAACCCGGAGGTCTCCACTCTCTCTCCGGCCGAGGAATCCGCGCCGGATGTCCGCAGCAAATTCTCGATGTAAAAGGACGGAGCACCGAGTTGGGATCTCGGCGCCTTATCGTCTAACATTACGAGCTTTGCGCTTATGGAGCCAGCTGGGTTTTGCACCTTTAAAAAAAATAAAAAAAAATCCTGCGGATGAGAATATTATAAAATCCTTCCTGGGAGAAACGTCAGTTCTTTCTGCTCGATGTAAAACATCGCGACGCACTCCAAGAGGTCCCGTTGTTGGAGATCCAGGCGCAAAACTCGCGTTGGGGTTGATCTGAGGACAGAAAGGCAGAGGTATTAACTACTCCAAAAGAGAGAGAGAGAGGGTGAAAAAGCTCCACGGCGTTGTTTCTTCGTAGCTTATCTCGCAGGCTGTGTGATAGTCCGCCGTTAGGGACAGCAGAGAAACTGGATTTAGGTCAATTAGGAGGAAAGCCACGCAGAGATACGGTTATGTCCTCAGGGCTGGAGATGGAGAGCGTCCTGAGGAATGGCACAGTACCGCCTATTGGCTACATCTGTGCATGCACGCCTTCATTTCATAGCGTTTTTAAAACTGATCTTCAGAATAGATTTAAGACAATCGGAAAAAGGGAAGCTTGTTTTTGTTCCAAAGGTAATTTTTCACATCTCCTTTGTTGTGTTTTTTTTCCCTCTCAGAAAACGTAATTGCTCTCAACATGAGACAGCGGGAAAACATGTCTAAAAGCAGCCGAGGGCCCAGAAAACCTTTTATTGATCAGTTCTGGAGACAATTTCCATATTTGGTTGACAATAAAGCTGCTAATTCGAAAACATCTATTTTAAAATTTCACATATTTTTCCTCAAACAGGAAAAACAATAAAACATCACATATGTTTGTGACGTGTCTGTTTGCTGCTTTAACATACAGAAATAAGGATTGCACTTAAAATGATATGAAACGCATTATGCAGGTTACACACACACTGTTATTTTTATGCCTTTTTGTGTTAATTATGATAAATTTTTTATTTGCAACTAACGAAAACATGGCATTCAAGATTAGACATTTGACTCTTAAAAATATTTTTTTATATATATAAGTGGTACCTACTTATAAAGTCACTTTACAAAAGTCACTTTTAATCTGACAAACAAGCCTATTGAAATATAATAGATAGATAGATAGATAGATAGATAGATAGATAGATAGATAGATAGATAGATAGATAGATAGATAGATAGATATACATTGTACTTTTATTTCATTTTTGTACTTTTTTTAATCAGTGTGTGATTGTATTTTTTTGTTCTTTTCTTTCGTTCTTCCATTCTTTCATGTTCTCTTTCTTTCTGTCTTATAATCTTTCTTTTTTCCTTCCTTCTTTCTTAATTAAGTCGTCTTCTGTGGCAGCTGTTTGTGTTCCATATTTTCTACAATGCGTGTGTGAAGAATCAAAATAATAATCATGACGATAAGAAACAAATATTACTAATACTCAAATTTAACCCCCCCAAATTATTGGCATATATTACTGCATATAGGTCGTTAATTTAAATAATCCTATTCATAATAATAATAATAATAATAATAAAGTTTCTCATTAAGTAAAGGAACATGAAGACATCCTCTTATAAAATGTCACAGTGGAAAATTGCAGCCCACAGTTATTTCCAGCTTGCCTGTTTGTTTATTTTTGCCCAGCCTGAACAAACTCGTCACGTGGTTTTGTGACTGAGATCTGCCTCTGACAGACTTAATGAACCAATCAGTGATGAGTTTCGAAGCACAACAATAACTTAACCTTCCAGGTCAGAACATTTTCCCCCGTCCTGCTCTGACAAACTGACACAGAAGTATTTCGCCACAGTCAGCGGATCCTCTCAGAGCATTCAAAACCGTTGATTGTTCATGGGAAAATTATCTGGAGTTTGAGCCTTAAAGCCCATAGATGGACTGACTGCGAGTGTTCCTGAAGGTGGGGAATGTTTAGTCATCTAAGGAGCTGTGAAAAGTGGAGTGAAATGCCACTGTGTGCGTGGAGTTGTAATCGGATTTTAACATTTTGAAAAGCTTTACTTTCATCTGTGGGCAGCAGTGTTAAAAAAAGAAAAAAAGAAATCTCAGAACATTCCAGGCTGCACAGTTTTGCTCTGTGTGTTGATCGACTGCGCTCACTTTTCACAGAAAACAACACACAACCCTGATGCTGATGGTGGACATTAGTGAAACAAACAGAATGAGCAAAACAAAAACTTATCAGCGAGAAAGAGATCAACAGTTAGTCTTTTTTTTAATCCAAAAGAGAAAGAAAAATGCTCTTACAGTTCTCTGCTGCACCCCTGAAGTTACTTTGTGAAATCCTCTTTGCAGTAATCGCTTATGAATCTAATAGCCTGCTGGCTGTTTATAGTTTAACACCTCCACTGAGCTCTGGAGGAAATTTGTGTGCACAGAATGGTTTACATTTGGTGTCTGATATGTTTCTAATTTCCTGTAGAGCACAGAAAAGCTGAAGAAAGTATTTACAATTAATAACCTGGAGATCTTTCAGGCAAAGCTAGCAAACTCACACTTGAGAACTCACACTTTTTCCTAAGTGGGTATAGCTTCATCATCAGGGTCAATGATTTATTTGTGACTATTTTGCCTCTACCCTAAATAAATAACCATCACTTGGACAGCCAACTTAAAAAGCAAACAAACATTGCGTTCCCATGCAAAAAGATCTAAGAGCTCGTCAGGACGGTCAGGTTCACTTTGATTTAAATCCTATTTAGTTTGACTCTGGTTGGTGCAGGAGTGACGTGTTTTTGACCAAACCCAAATACAAGACAATGAAAATTACAGGATTCTGATGTTAAAAATAGCCGTATGTTAAAGTTCATGCAAAACCCACTGCTTAAAATCCTCTCGGTATTTTTGTGTTAAACGTCAGACTCTAACTCCAGCAGACACCAGCCGAAGGTTTGGGGTTGAAACTGGCTGACATTTCAAACTGTTGGAGCCTTTTGAATTGAAGGCTTCATCAGCCCATAAGATGCTTCCACACCTTAAAACCCTGCATGATATCTCTGAAAACTCTGGCTTTAGCTAGTTTTTTCAAGGTATTTCGTATAGCTCATTTAGCAGCAAGGCAGTTCTAAGAGCTTTAAACCATAAAAACAAAATACAGTAAAAAAAAATACAAATAAAAAAATCACAGAAATATCCAACTAAAGGATGAAATAGAGCAAATGGTATGTCTGAGTTTTAATTTGTCGTTAATCTGCTGACATTCAGTGAACACTGAACGCTGGAACTTAATAAGTTGGTTCAGCAACATAAAGTTGTAATACACTACATGTGATCAGAGCAATTTATTAGATATTTTCCCTCTAATAGATGAATTGTATACAATGCATGTCACACTGAAGGTGGAAAAGGTTTGAAATGACTCGTTTTTTTCTCTAAAATCATAAAAATACAGCATTTAGCAATGGTGTGTAGATGTTTTTTTATTTTTATTTTTTTAAAGCAGCAGGTGAAGGTTGTTCAAACTGCAGCTTAATTTTGTATGCCAGAAAGCGTTCATGATAATAACAATTTTAAGTGATATGTCAATCACACATAATATTCATCTTTAGAAAAACATTTTTTTTGGTAATCCAAGCAGCACAGATGGAAAGATTTATTTGCTTTTTGTACATTTCCCCCCCTCCCAAATGAACAAAAAAGAATATTGAACAGAAACAACATTTTAATCTGCATTAAAGAGCTGGAAAAAACGACATGTTGATCACTTTGTAATGACTGCACACATAAATAAATGAATACATGAATGACCACAACTATAATTACCATGTAGGAAATCATAGTGTGTTTCTTTTTTACAGTTTTGTACAAAAGAACAAGTTAATAAATGATAAAAACATTGACCACAGCTAATGTTGCTGGTGATTTATGCAGGTCTCATCCTCGGTTTAACCGCATATTTTGTTTCTGGAAAACTAGAAATGACCACATTGTCATAATTTGTGCCTTTTTAATGGACTTCTTTGACGATACGAGCTGTTGAGGTCAAAGCCACGTCCCAGAATGACAAGAGTGTACGAGGTCAGCGAGGTCCAGACGTCTTAACAGAGTCATTCAACCAGAAGGGCCCTTTTTATGCCACATGGAGCACAGAGTGGACTCATAATGACAGATCTGTCTGGGTTTTTAGCCTCTCTTTCTGCAGCCTTCACTCTCTTTGTTTGATATCTCTTCTTTAAAAAAAGAAAAAAGAAAAAAAAGCTGAATTTTCCACCTCTCAGATTTGCTTTTAGATACAGACCTCCTGGTTCTTGCTGTTGCTTAACAGAAACGCTAGTCTAAGGTGTGCTTTAAACCTGCTCAGAAACACTGAGAAAGTGCTGCAGACCACAACCACTGAGACTGACACATACTTGTTCTGCCTAATCCCCATTAGCTCTCACCTCACTGCACCATGAGTCTTATTCACTCTGAGAGCTGCTTGCTTTACTGCAAAAAACATCTGAAAAACTTTCTACAAAACTGACGTTGCCTGTCTTGTTTGTGATTTGCCAAATTTGAACCCTTCGCAGCATAAAATACAATAGATTTGGCTAAACAAACTACTAATGCCTGTTTGTTTAACCCCTGGACTCCAAATTAACCCCGTTAGAACCGTGCTGTCAGCTCGGCACAAAGGAGGGGAAAGGCCTGCTATTTTGAGCTCATATTGTGCTTCAAGCCATTTGCATTGACTAGAATCATGCTTCTGTGTGATTCCCCTGTCCGTCTGCAGAAAACATGACACCATATATAGTGGAAGCGATCAGGAATCATGTGGGAATAGTCAGGAGTGGAGTATGCGTGCACAGGAAGCAGGTTTCATCCCCGTGGGTTGGTAATAAAGGAGCACTTCTGACTGAGAACAACAATAAAAAGGTTTACGGACCATCAGATCAATGAGAAAACATCAGCTTCCCTGATGTCTGCAGCTGGGCCAGAAAAACAGGGTCAAAAGGTCAAGAATATGGAAAGACCTCTTGATAAAAACTCACATCTGAAGCATTTTAAGTTCCCAAGATAGAGCTTCCATTCCCCATTTTTGCATCCACTATTTCCTTCGGTGCACTCAGTCTTTACACATGAACTTTAATAAATCCCGCTACAGCAGAGAGCAACAGCAGGATGTGGAGCTGAAGAGACCTCCGATCGAGAAATCGCGTGAGAACCGAGCCTAGAACACTCAAGGAGCTGCTTCAGTCTCCTCCCCCCGAGGTCAAAGCACTTCTGTCATATTAGCTTACACACACAGCGTCCATATTTCTCAATAAATCATGGGCCCTGAAGGATCACTGCGAGCTGCAGGACTCTTCTTTTAGTCACTATGCTGAGATAAACGTCATGGGGGAAGTTTGGAGGAAGGACGTTTAGTGACACTTTTATTCGATTTGTGTTTTGTGAACGTCTGCGCCTGCTTTCAATTTGAAAGAAAAATCTGGTAGTTCGAAACAAAGAGGCAAAGAACAAAATGGAAACTTTCTCTTTAAAGATACAGTCAGAAAAAAAGACATTCAAAGTCAATTTTAGATTTTTTTTAAAGAAATGTAAATAAATACATAAATAAAACTAAGGCTAGATTATTTAAAACCTCTTATTGGAGTGAAGAAAATAATCTTTGAGAGTAACATACAAAAATACTGGTAAAAATAAAATCAAACAAAAATAATCCAGTGGAACTTTTCAGTGGAAAATCTTTATAATTGCAGGCTAAACTGAAATAAACTAAACAAAAATAAAATTCAAATTAGTTCAGTTCCAAGAAGGGAATTGTTCACCCTAATAATAATAATAATAATAATAATAATAATAATAATAATAATAATAATAATAATAATAATAATAATAATAGTTTCTAGTGCGTTTGATCGCGGGCTGCTGGTCTCTGACAACCTCCTGATTAAACATATATGAAAGATGAAAGAGTCATAAAGCTCAGCTGCCCTCAGGACGCTTTTCTCCAGAAAACTCGCCCTGTTTTCCCTCCTCTTGTCACGCAAGTCCCCGCTGCTGCCGCTGCCCTGCTGGGAATCCAACCCACAACCTCCACCCCGGTCACCCGGGGACAAGGCCTGTTCTTTTCTCTTTTTTTTCCTTACAATTTTTTGATTAATTTATCTGCAACATCACATTTTTGTTCACGATAAGCTGGAAGCGGCTCAGAGAGCGTGGAGAGAAAATGCTCAAGTGTTTTGTTTTTGGGTTTTTTTCTGATTAAGAAAATCTAAGTTAATTTTCTTTTCTAAATACTTCATTGAATTTGACAAACTTGGACATGTATCACTTTGCTCAAATCGCAAAAGTCTACTCAACAGCATGTTTCTTATGTTCTTGCGAACTTTTCTGCGGGTTTGTTTTTTGTACGCATTTGTTTTTTTTTGTTTTTTTTTAGATAAAAAATTAAGCTGCAAGCCAAATCTTGATCGATGACGGGTAAAAAAAACAAACAGACAGACACACAACAAGATGGAAAGACAGAAAGAAAGCGAGAAAGAGCGAGAGAAAACGAGAATTAGATTTTTTTTTAAATATGAAAACTCGTGATCTAACTAAAAATTGATGAACAAAATAATAATAATAATAATAATAATAATAATAATAATAATAATAATAATAATAATCTGCAGATTAATTCGATGTAGAAAAAAATAAACACAAACTTGCAAAACTTTAATAGAAAAAATAAACAATCCAGCACTATATGAGATGAGGGAATTTAAAAATCAAACAGCAGCAACAACAAATAATAATAAATAAATAAAAAACGAAGGGCCATTTCATCTAAAAACCATATCTGCTACCAAACAGCGAAGCCAGGCTGAAAGGAAATTGTGACGCCTCCAAAACTACCTTTTACATTCTTAGTCTTTTAGAAGTGTTAAATTTTTTAAATAAGAAATTAAACGTAGACTGCATAGAAGTTGCGCAAATTCCTTCGAAAATAGTTACTTTAAAACAACAAATAAAAAGACGTAGAACCAACTGACGATGTCATTTGGAAAGTTTGAGCTCAACATATATCGCTGTAATAATGACAATAATTACCGAGGATGATAATAATAATAATAATAATAATAATAATAATTTATTATTATTATTATTATTATTATTATTATTATTATTATTATTATTATTATATTAAAATTATTTGCAAAAAAAATCCACCTAGACTATAATTTTCCTATTTTGATTTTTTGCTTAATACGTGTGAATGTGTGTGGTTGCCCCGCAGGTTATACGGGATTAAATGCGCTAAATGCAATATCGGATTCAGCAAGAATGACTTCGTCATGAGGGCTCGCTCCAAAGTCTACCACATCGAGTGTTTTCGCTGCGTGGCCTGCAGCAGGCAGCTTATCCCGGGAGATGAGTTCGCTCTGCGGGAAGACGGGTTGTTCTGCCGCGCTGACCATGACGTGGTGGAGCGGGCCAGCCTCGGCAGTGGAGATCCGCTCAGTCCCCTGCATCCGGCCAGACCGCTGCAGATGGCAGGTAGAGTCCCGAGGGTAAATCCCCACAGAGGGGATGTCATCCTGATCTGAGCTATTATTTTTGTCTGCATTGCGTTCCTTAGAAAACAAACACGCAACAACTACAAAAACTAGGTGCGTGCGTGTCTGTGTGTGTGTGTGTTTTAGGAGGTCACGGGGGAAGTGTTTCGTTCACGCTGTCCAAGTTTGATGTATAGCCTATGCATTGTAAGATGGGTTAAGGGCCCTTCAATCACCGTGAAGCTGCTCCTGATTCTTTCACAGACAAGTGGGTGTGTTCTTCTAGCGCGCAGTCTTTAGGTCTGTTTCCTTATGCAAACCACCGTCTGACCAGATCAGGGTGGCTAGATTAGATAAAGCGGATGCTGCTGTCCGAAATAGGCTGCAAAGTTATCAGAGCTGGGGGAGGACGGCACTCCTGTGGCTGTGGGTCCATATCATATCTGGGCTGTTGCTTCACATTCGAGACTTTAATTTGTTGGTCCGAAAAATACAGACATGTTGTTAGTGGAGATTTATTCTAAGAAAAAATATTGGGGCTGAACTAAAAAAAAAAGAAAAAAAAAAGAAAATAAAAATATGTATTTTTAAACAACAAATACAAATTGTAAAACAATTACATTTATTTGCTAAATAAATGGCAAAGTATGAACTGAAACCCAAGTTGCAGGAGAAGGTTAGCTGCTAAATCCGTCGACAAACCCGAAAGCTTCTGGATGTTCATCAGACCGATCAGCTAACTTGGTCTAATTTTGCCGCTCTCTACTCGATGTTTCCAAACAGCAGAACCAATCTCAGCGCGGCAGCCTGCACTCAGACCCCACGTCCACAAACAGCCCGAGAAGACCACCCGAGTCCGGACGGTGCTGAACGAGAAGCAGCTGCACACGCTGCGGACCTGTTACAACGCCAACCCGAGGCCCGACGCCCTGATGAAGGAGCAGCTGGTCGAGATGACCGGCCTCAGCCCGCGAGTCATCCGCGTCTGGTTCCAGAACAAGCGGTGCAAGGACAAGAAGAAAAGCCTGCTGATGAAGCAACTGCAACAGCAACAACCCAACGACAAGACGGTAAGAGCGCCGACCTGTTGCTGAGCAGTTCAGGCTCCTGACTGAAAGAAACCGAGAGTCTCCTCCTGCATCAGGAATGCCAGTATGTTTAATCGCAGTACATTCTGATAACTTCATTAACACCAAGAGGTAAAACTGACTCATTCAAGAAGTTCTTAACTTCATCGGTTTGTGTTGTTCAGCTTGTTTCTGGTAATTCACAGCACGCACGCACGCATGCACGCGCCCACCCCTCCCCGCACCCTGCAACCCCTTTCCTCAGACACACAACCCTCGAACGCATATCCTTGAGATGATGCTGTAGATGTGTGTGACCGCTGACCATGACGCCTCCATGCAGAACATCCAAGGAATGACGGGCACCCCGATGGTGGCGGCCAGCCCGGAGCGACACGACGGCGGCATCCAGGCCAACCCGGTGGAGGTGCAGAGCTACCAGCCGCCCTGGAAGGTCCTCAGCGACTTCGCCCTGCAAAGCGACATCGACCAGCCGGCCTTCCAACAACTGGTTCGTCTTTTTCTGTTCATTAATAGAACGATCTCTGAAAGGTTTCAAATCTAAGTCGCTTATTTTGGCCTTCAACTTTTTGCACTTTAATATTGACCTACTGCGGTTCCTCTTCTTCTGTTCTGTTTTTGAGTTCCGAATATAACAAGTTTACGAAAGAGCATATTGCTCATTAAATTGCAACTTGACAATTCAAAACCGTTTGCTATTTGTTGCTCCAGTTGTTGGCATCGCTGATCTCTTCCGCCTTCAAACATTTTACTTTTTTACTTTTAACTCCTGCAGCCAAAATAAAAATAATAATAAAAAAGCGGTTGTAGCAAAGAGGACATTCTAATGAGATCTTTTTATTTAGTCTGCATTATTCTCCTGCAGCCAGTGTCCAGCTGACTGTCGGACACCTCTGAGGCGGCTTTAGTTTCCTGCTCGGAATGTGAGCTCTGCCGGCCTCTTTCTCTACATTTAATTGGCCGTTTAGGGACGCAGCTGAAATTGAGACACTAGTGATGACTTCCTTTATTTAATTTCTGTTGATTTGTGTGTAATGTTTCTATTGAAATTATGTGAAACGGGTCCGAACAGCAACTGGAATTTGAGGACTGAAAAATAAATTTCACTGGTTGGTCACTCGTGGGTTTTCACATTTTTTCACTTCAGATAATTTTGTTGTACTTTTGGTAAAATGGGAATTAAGTAATCTATTTTTGGCTTACGGAAAAACTTGGGTCTTTGCTTTGGAAAGCTGTGATCCTAAAACTCTTAAGAAAATTGAAACGTCTTTAGATTTTCTCTCCCATTCGAAGTGGGTTTAGTTTTGCGCTGTTTTCAGCCCAGCTAAGCTCAGGCAGGACTCTGAACACGGTTCCACTCTGCTCTGTCTAACCGCTGCCCGGTGCGTCCTGCAGGTCAGCTTCTCAGAGGGAGGACCAGGTTCCAACTCCACAGGCAGCGAGGTAGCATCCATGTCCTCCCAGCTTCCCGACACGCCGAACAGCATGGTCTCCAGCCCCATCGAGGCCTGAGGACTGGCTGAACACACAGCCCCGACCATCCCATTCCTCCTGACTGGGTGTACTTTGACACTGTGAAGACAATCATGGGATTTACTCCAGCCAACCATCCTAACTTTAACACGGAGTGCAGACGGACGGACATGATGAGCGGTGCTGCCTGCTTTCAGTTGCCAAAAGGAGAAGAGAGAAAAGGAAGCGGACCTGACAGGGAGCGCAATCTAATTCACGTAGGCCTACTTTCGATATGTTCAGCTTTGAATAGAAAACGATGGTTTTTTTAACCCGCTTCACCCCCACCATATAGGCTAAGAGATCTTTGGGATCCGTCTGATTTCTTCATTTGACTGATTTCCTTTCTGACCCAAGGCCTGAGGCATTTTAAACAAGGTATACCTCCAGTTTGCCACAAACGTTGTGGGACATTTGTGCGTTAGCCTATGTGTCCGTCCAAGTATAGGCTATTTTTTCTTTCCCAAAGACATGTAAATTATTCAGTTAGTTCTCTGCAAGAAATTGTATTGTTTGTTCCCGTGCAACAGAATTATTTATTATTTATTGCCGACAAATTTGCCACCTTTTGTGTAACTTTCGTAACTGAAGTAAAAAGAAACAAAAAGAAATACGCAGTTTGGTCTTTGGACTTTAGTTTACATTTTAGTTTTCATTTATTCTTTCAAATATTTAATATCAAGACAAAAAGAAGATTTTTATTGAGTTTTCTATAGTAAGGAAAGTGTCTTATGTAGTTAGTTATCAGGTGTAACGACAACAACAAACTTGATTTTTTTTCTTACCACCATTTCGAACTTTTGTTTTACAGCACAACACCTCATCTTTCATAAACATTATATAAACATTATATAAACATCCTGTCCCATATCCATACGCCCTGCAGAGCTGAGGCCTGCGGTCTGATTTGACTGGGCTCACATCAGTCCTACTGGTTCTCCGATGTTTTATACCAAGAATTAGGCTCTTTTTTGTCACCTATTAAAATAAAGAATCTAGTAAAAAAAAAAGAAGAAGAAGAAGAAGAAAAAGACACACAGGTAGAAAATGCAGCCACCATTTTATGAATATTTTAACCCTTTTACTATTTAAAGGAAATTATTGTGCAGCAAGGGCTGCAAGTCTAAAAACGGTCTATGGTATAAAAAAAAAAAAGAAAAAAGAAAACACAAGACAAATTTATCATGTGTCCTTTATAACCATGTCCCTGACAAGGTTTTCATTCTTATCTGATTAATCAGCTCATAATGAGCTTCCAACACTTCTGCTTAACAGTCAGAAATAGTTAGCACAAGGTGGAGGAAGTGAGGTTTAATGGAGAGTGTCATGACTCTGTTAGTCTGTTTAATGCTGATTTGAACATTTCCTTGCTGTCCTTTGATCTGCACTCAGAGCTCAGTGTTCAGATGAATGCCAGAAGCTACAAAGCCACCTGATTTCATTTATTCATCTTTGCTTTCAGATTTGATCACATTTATAATTCGTTTCTTTCAATTTCTTATGTGGTGTTGTTAAAAACATGCAAAACATTTAACTCTTTAGTTAAATCAAGAAATTGGTTATATAACCACTTAATGCTAAATATTTAAAATACTTAGTTTCCTTTTGTAGAAGTTAACACGGTCTGTGAAAGCTTGTAAGAAAGATGAACAGCAGATCATCCAGAAATCCATAAACAAACACATGCCGAGTTGTTTCAGTAATTATTCATCTGGTCAACTATCTGTGTTGGGACAGAATATTTTCACTTAGTTATTAAAACTCACTTGACCTCACCTACACATCACCTACACATCACCTACACATTACCTACACATCACCTACACATCACCTACACATCACCTCGGAGAATTGTTTTTTACACCGCAAAGTTAGTTTCACCTGAGCTGTCTGAATCTTTGTTCAAAGGGCATAACTGTGATTGTAGAAGAAAAAATATATTTTAGTATGAGAAGAAAAAATATCTGTGCCAAAATTGTATGACATTATCACTGTCTCCTGGTGAAATGTGGTTTTCTTTGGTGAAACTTGCTAAATTGAGCTTGATTTAGGTCATAATTCAGACGGCCACCAGAGGTTGCTTTTTCAGCAGATACAAACATGAGATCAAACAACTCCACAGGGACCTGAACTATGAAGGAGGATTTAGGGCTTCCAGGGGTTACCTCAGATTTAACTCCAGGCCTGGATACGATGCCATGGTATTTTACAGCACACCTACCCTGCTGTGGAGCACCTTATGCTGGAGACCAGATGTCACTGGCTGTAAAAAGAACACCTATTCGTCAATCAATGTTCTTGAAAACTGAATGGTGATGGGAGAAAAAAAAATAAACACTGTGTGTGTTATCAGTGAGGATTTGCAGACCTGGGGGGATAAGGGGTGCTGGTGGGAGAATCTGCTTTGAAGCTGTGTCCCTGCAGTCAATTATGCTTAAATGATATCAGAATAACATCATTGAAGCATATAAGATTTAGACTTAGACTTATCACCTGTTTTTCAGTTAACTCAGTTATATGTAGTACTCCTGTAGTTTAGTGCAATCTTTTAATTTATTTATTTATTTATTTATTTATTTATTTATTCATTTATTTATTTATTTTTGAATTGAAAAGGATACTACATAAAACTCTCCTGTCTCCTTCATCTGTGTGACAAATTCAACTTACTGTGGACAAGAAAAATAAGCAAATACCATAAAATAGACAAAAATAGTAAAGCTCAAATGTAGCTAATTATATTATATTGACATTCAACTATTGTACAGTTAAAAGAGAAAACAATATTGAAGATGTCCAGTTGCTATTCTTTATGTCATGAATGGAATCACATCAAAACTGATGTTGCAGGTAAACATGGGAAGCTGGTGGGAGAGGGGAGGAGGGAGTTCTGTCATTTTGACTGAGCACATTATATTCTTTGTAATTGTCAGACACAACATTTGTAAAAGGTCAGAGTGAGCAGAAGGAAGGAGTCAGAAATCAGCAGGTCTGTTTGTGGAAACCTTCTGCCAGTGTTCTGTATCTGAAGTGTCTGTATAAACTGCAACTGTTAAAGTCAAAAGTTCTTGTGACCAACGCCCATGTAACAACTCCGCTTAACATGCAGGTTATAGTTGTGAGCAAATTTTAAAATCAAGATATCAATGTTGCATTTAATCCCAGCAAATGAGGTCTACCCTAGCCATTGCAACAATGTCTAAAAACCTTAGGCTGTTTTTGGCTAAATTAAAGTCTGTGAAAGAAGACAGTTTGCCTCTTCTGCTTGATGACAAGCATGTTGGATGTAAAATTCACTTTCATCATGAGGCTTAGAGTTGTAGAGCAAGTAGGTTCATTATACAAACAGTTCTATCGTTGTCTATGGGGTGCAAAAAAATGTGAACAGGGCAAAATGATCACATTATTCCCCTTCCAAAAGGAGACAAATGGCCACAAAAGTAAAGTGAGCTTGGAGAATATGGATGATTGCCATTGCACAGGAAGTTAGGATGGAGCCCTAACAGTGAAAGTAGATATTTTGTTTGGAAAAATTGGTGTTTATCGACACAAAAGTAATGGGGATGGATATTTTACTGTGCCAAACGTGCTGCAGAATAACTGTAAACCTGCCTGAAGGTAAAATCGAAACGCCTAATTTGTACCTGTGATATCCAACTGTGCATTGCGCAAGAGCCCAATGACACCAGGTAATCCAGGTAATTACATTCAGTTTACACTGTGTAATTGCAGTTATGGTTACAACAGCTATATCTACAGTGTGAAGGCCAATATTGCTCTGCATAGCAGGTTGTGACAACAGATGCTGCCACTGCAGCAGCATGAAGCTACATTCCTCCCAGTTTCCATTACCACAGCAAGATGGCCAAGCACCAACCTGGGGGATCAGGATGGGTTGAAGCTTATGCAACTACTACTGCAACAAATGACCTGAAGTATTCGCTTTTGCTCATCAGGGTGCAGGACCTGTGCCCTGTTAGTAAGCTCTTATTTACAAAGAAGATGTTACAAAGAGGTATGGAATAAAATATGTCCAAGTTAAACAAATAAATTAGCCTTTTTATTAAAACAATTTCAATATTTACCCAAACAAACCAATATACAGATACTAAAACAACTTCATTTACATGTTTTAGATCCAAGAAGTGTTAATTGTTAGTATAAATAATTATTTTTACATGGATGTTTACAGTGAAATTGCATTGTTCTGAATGTAGCATGAGTTCATGGCAGTAGTTCTACTGAACATCAATGACAATAACAGCAGAGTGTTGTCTTCTTTACCCAGTTCTCTACACTGGTTGCCAGTGTTTCCACAATCCCTATGAACACTGCCCTGGTGAAAAAATAGAATAAATTACAGAGTATTTTAAAGAATCTTTTTTTTTTTTTCTGAAATATATTTTTAGTATGTTATCAAGTGAATATAATTATTAAGATTATAATAAAAATGTAAAATGAAAACCTTTTTAAAACATTCTTCTAATACTCTTGTTAAAAAAGTATTTTGGCATACTTTCTGAAGGTGTAATTTTTCTAAAATATACTTTAAGTTTTAATTAAATATATTAGTAAAATTATACTTTGGATAATCGTTTTAAAAATACACCTTGCACGTATTTGTAAAATTGTATATTTTAAATGTACATTTTAAAAATATATTACAAATATATATAAACTGAAGTTTTATTTTTGGCAATATTTTAAAAACAGTTCTTGTATATTTAATGAACCTTAACAAATCTCAAAATAAATATATTTCATTAATATTTGTAAATATTTTGTAAATACTTTCTAATTATATTTCAATAAAACTCTTTCAGTGTTTAGATGCATGCTACCTTATGCTAATGAAGTATGGCTTATTACGTGTCTTAATAATATTTTGCTGTTTTGCTAAAATGTCAAAAAATAAATAAATAAACAATCCTTATACTGGAACTTAAGGATTGTATTGTAATATTATTTAACAAAGTAATAAATAATTTGTTCATACCTCATAACATCAAACACTGACATTTTATTGACAGAGGTTCTTCAGCAAAAACATCTTTGGTCCTTAACACTAAATTTAGAAGGTATCTTCAGTTTTACATCTCTGAATAAAATCTGTTTTTATCAGTTCTTTCACTAAAACACAGAAGCTGTATTTACCCAATCTACTTTCAGAAGTACATTCTATTAGTGAATGGCATTAGCTTCAGTTCACACACCAGACCAGATAATGCACACTTTCTTTTTTTTTTTTTTTTGGAAAACCGCCATAAAAATAACTAGTAGAAGAGGAACAGCATCACTGTGAAGCTGGGAAGGAGAAGAAATGCTCTTCAAATTCATAACTTTTACTCGCACAATATTGCCTTTAAAGTAGAGAGCAATTTGATAATTACTTATTAGTTTTGGTAAATTCAAGCTGGTGACCTCCTAGTCCGAGATAGATGATATGAACTGGGTGGAAATGAAATGTGGGTCACGAAAGGGGAGGAAGGCTGCTGGTGCTGGCGGTAAGTTTGCTTAAAATTCTAATGATCTTAGTTTAATTATAAACAGTGGGATACATATATAAACAAGAAAGTTTGTTTCAAAAGTAGTCATTTTATCAATTTTATTGTGACTATTATGGTTATCATTATAACAATCATTCAACTTCATGTTATAACTGCATGGAGGCTCTGTTTGTTGCAACTTGATAGTTTTCTTCTTAAACTTAACCTGGTTTTAATTAACCATGCCAACGAGACTTTGATATTGTGAGGCATTTATTAGAAGTTGTTCACAGCTGTTTTTATGTTCAACACATTGTTGCAGTCCAAGCAAATCAAGATGGAAGAGGAAGCCAGAGATCAGGTATTAGAAAACCTAAATACTTTCCTGTCTCAGCAGAGGCTCTGGCTCCACAAGATCACCAACCAGTTCTGAGAATGAATCTCTACGTCGTCATGATTTTTTTTTCTTTAAAAGGTTTTGTTGGCTCCAGTGGGACCCATTTGAAAGTAGTCCGACAGGAAAGAGGGCAATGAGGGCAAACATCGCCAGGCCGGGAATCGAACCAGCGACCACCGCCACAAAGATTTTAACGACCCATGTACCCTTGTACATGGGTCGTACCTCACCCCTGCTCCACCACAACACCAGGCCTTGCTACATTTTAACAGCAAAAACTGGTGTGTTTCCGACACCACAAAGTGCTTATGAAAATGTCTTGATTTGAAAATAATTGAACAGAATTTAAGAACCAGAAAAAACCAGTCTGAGATGATTGGCGCTTTATGACATGGCGCGTCATCCTGCTGAAGGTCGCCAACAGAAGATGGGTACACTGTGGTCATAAAGGGATGGACATGGTCAGCAACAATACTCAGGTAGGCTGTGGCATTGACATGATGCTCAATTGGTACTAATGGGCCCAAAGTGTACCAGGAAAATATCCCCCACACCACTGCACCACCACTACCAGTCTGAACCGTTGATACAAGGCAGATGGATCCATGCTTTCATGCTGTTGATGCCAAATTCTGACCCTACCAACTGAATGTCACAGCAGAAATTGAGACTCATCACACCAGGGAATGATTTTCCAATCTTCTATTGTCCAATTTTGGTGAGCCTGTGTGAATTGTAGCCTCTGTTTCCTGTTCTTAGCTGATAGGAGCTAAGAACCTGGTGTGGTCTTCTGCTGCTGTAGCCCATCTGCCTCAAAGTTCGATGTGTTGTGCGTTCAGAGATGCTCTTCTGCATACCTCAGTTGTAACGAGTTGTTATTTGAGTTACTGTTTCTGTTCTATCAGCTCAAACCTCTGACATCTGAACTGCCACTCACTGGATATTTTCTCTTTTTAGGACCATTTTCTGTAAACCGTTGAGTTGGTTGTGTGTGAAAATCCCAGTAGATCAGTAGTTTCTGAAGTACTAAGTCCATCCCGTCTGGCACCAACAACCATGCCACGTTCAAAATCTCTTAAATCACCTTTCCTCACCATTCTGATGCTCGGTTTGAACTGCGTTAGATTGTCTTGGCCATGTCTACATGCCTAAATGCATTGAGTTACAGCCATGTGATTGGCCGATTCAACATTTGCGTTAATGAGCAGTTGGACAAGTGTACCTAATAAAGGGGTCAGTGAGTGTATTTAAAATATGTAAAATATGGATGTATGCACTGTATGTAGTGAAATTTAATTAGTAGTTTGTGTCAAAGTCTGTTATTAAGCAAAAGTTGCTGGATCTTTGGCATTTTAGCTAGTAAAATATGTAAATGAAAATAAAAAAGACTTTCACGAAGAATGATGACAACATTGTACATTTTAAGAAGATTTTAACTTGTTAGTTCATATTTTGACGTTAGTAATGATAATATCATAACATAAAAAAAAAAAAAATCAATATATCTCCAATAAGTTCTGGCCCCTGCCGTTCAAATTGTAATATTGAATTACACACAGAATAATTCTGAGAGCTTTAAATTGGTCCAAGGCTGCAGCCAAACAGCCCCTCATTTAGAAGCATAACCAAACATAAATGTGTTTTAGGTTTCCTTACTTTTGCATCATTTTGTGTGTTTTGTAATCTGTCAACCTCCAAGATGCTCTTCTATTTGATCAGAATCCAGTGAAGTTGTGCTGTGTTGTTTGTTGGTTTTGGCAGGTTGTACAATTCCCTATGTGCTGTTTAGGTTTGTCACACAGATACTGCTGGCCAAAAAATTATGTAAACAAAAATAAACTAATGTCCAGGCAACGATGTTGGCAATAATGTGTTTGACTTGCTACCTCCAAAGTTGGAATTAGTCACCAGCATAGTTACAGACCATAGAATGGTTCACAACCATTCAATTTATCTCTGTAACACCTAGAATTTTCTTCCACAACATGTAAAGGAATATATTGAGCAGTTCTGCTGGCCACTACTTACAGACACCTGCAAAGTCTTCTGAGGACACACATGAACACACACGCGCACACGCATATACACACACACATACGCACGTGCACCCACAGACCCCTGTGGCAATCCTGCTCTGCTGATAAGTCATTCTTTTGTGGCACTCCTCAGTCAGACTAACTGTTGGGTTCCTGACAGGAGTGAGAATCTAGGCAATTCCAGAAACTCTCAAGCAGTAGCAGAAGCCAAAGCATTAAACACATTAGAAAACACAACCCACACTATCCTTTTGAACCTTATGCGGAATAAATTAAAAGCTGTTAAAGTCTGTCCCAGCTTATAAGCAAAGCGCTTGACTGAGATGTTATTTTATTGCATTGTTGAACAGTATCTTGTGAAATTTCATGAACTGGAATGTTGTACTAGCTGTGTGGAAGATGAAAATTTGTCAGCACCAAAGAAGGTCAAAATGACTTCCATGACACTGAAAATGCCTTTTGACTCAGCATGTTTGGCCTAGGGTACCTTTAATTTCTTGTGTATCTATTGGGTACCTTTAATTTCTTGTGTATCTATTGGGTACCTTTAATTTCTTGTGTATCTATTGGGTACCTTTAATTTCTTGTGTATCTATTGGGTACCTTTAATTTCTTGTGTATCTATTGCTCTCTTCTCAGTATTTTGGGAAAACAGATGTTCTTCTTGCTCTCCAAATGTTTCATCTCACTGGTGAATAAAAGCTTTTCACTACCAGTGATTCTTACTGAGGGAAGCACTTCGCTATTTCTTCATTTGAATTAATGTCAGTTAATCACACTTTACTCAGGCTAGTGTATATCACGGTATTATAAAAAGGATCAAGTTCATTTTTAAGCATTCATAAAGTATCAATTTTCTAACTTGGAAAATAAACCTTTTGGATCACAAATATTATTTATGTTTTCCCCTCCAGGAGGTCTTTTGTGGGCTCTAGTGTCCCTTATATGAAAGTAGGCTGACAGGAAAGGGGGGAAGACATGCGGCAAATATCGTCAGGTCCCGGAATTGAACACGCGACTCAAAGCCTCCAAACATGGGTCACACAATCCTCTATGCCACCACAGCACGCCGGATCACAAATATTAATGTTAGTCTTATTAATAGGTAGAGAAAATGTGCCATGCAATGTGGATGAGCACTGCTGTCATTCTGCTCTGTCTGCATTTGTCTCAAAAACAAGAACTGTTGTGTTAGAAACATGTTCATGCAGTGCTGTCTCAGTGGAAAACCTAATATGGCATTATTCATTTTAAACCTGGTATTTGTAAAACTGTAAAACTTAATTAGTTCTCCTTACTTAAAAAGTACATGCAAACTCGTTGCTTCGGCACATTTTTGAAACTAGAAACTACTTCTAAAAAAAATACAATTATTTGATTGAAACACTTCCTGGCTCCTGCTTTTTCTTTGTTTCTCTGTTCAGAAAAAAAAAAAAAAACAGTTAAAGTTTGCTTACTTTTTCAATAAAATAAACAATTACATGCAAGGCTACACTCTGGCAGAACAGGGTGCTTATGAAAATGAACATACAACTCACTAATGTTGCAGTCTCATCCAAATATAAATGTCAAATATAGTTACTAAGAGCTGCACAGCTGTGAAAGTAGCCTCAGTCTTGATCAACTGGCTACATAGAGAAAGATTTGCAGTTGTATGTTGTAACTGTATGGAGGTGTAGTTCTACCTTTTTACCTTAAACATCTTAAAACTATTTTTTGTGACAAAAAGAGTGGTTTAATTAGTTACTGCTGCTGATGGCCCAGTGCATTATGGGATACCTTGCTGGCCTATCTCGACTGTCACATACACATTCACAATACTTAATTAAGTCCATTTTTAAAATGTTTTTTCCTCAAAATGCCCATAACGTATTTAAATCAAGTGCTTATTATGAGTAGATAAGAGAAGTTAAATCCACTAAATGTATTTGATCAAAGTCAACATTGTAATTCATTATACAGCCAAAAATTCACTGGATTAAATTGATGAAATTTATTGAGTGTTTGCAAAACCTTGATCAAAGTCAAGCCATATTTACTCATCTTCTTCAATTAAAATAAATGTTATATTTTACAGTGCTTTGTAAGTCATCCATTCTGAACAACTCAAATCATCTCTCACACATTTAAAAAATTGGCTTCAAAAGACTTTCCTCACTTTAAGTTATGATTCATACGAGAACCAGTCAAACTATCCATGGGCAGTGATAAGTTGTGGCTACATACATGAAGAAGACAGGAAATGCACATGATCAAATTCAAGTGTTTTGGGGAATTCAAAAGGAGTACAGGAGGATTTATTTGTTTTATTTTTATTATTTGCTAAGTAGGTTGTAATATCTAGGTGGAAACTGAAAAGTGAACAAACTTAAATTTATAGGGTTAAAAAACAAGAACACTGTCACACAAAATATGATACGATACTTTTGTCAAAAAGGTAAATGCTATCTAATAGTTCAGTAGATGTACCAGCTGACATTTTTTTCAGAAGCAAATGATTGTTTCACGCTGAAGTAACAGCAAGGAAATGGCTCTGATCAAGAGAAGAGATAAAGGTAACAAATGTGGAACAAAAACATTATGGAGCCAAGCCTCCATTGTTCATGGAAGACCAGGTTGAGGAAGCAAAAAACCAACTAAACATAATGGTCAATTGCTGGCAGTTGGTACCAACAGATTTATTCACAAACTTTACATTTGGAATCTCAAATGTATCCAGAATGGATAGATTTAGCAGTGAAGTACAGCAAGCTCACTGCAGTTCCTGCACTACTGAAAGGCTTTCTCTTCATTTCATCAAATGGCTAAAACCATTTAGCCTGTTCTCCTTCAAAACGTTAGATAGAATAGAACATGATAGAATAGATGTGGTTGCTTTCATGCTGTATTGTTTATGTTTCATTAAACTCTTCATCTTTTTATTTGGAATAGGCTATGCCATATTCCAGACCAGGAAAAAGTTTGCTTACTTAAAACATTTCCCTTAATAAGTTAAGTTAGTGAGGTCCTGGGGAGACTAGAATGTTTTTTTCTGTGTGCATTCAGAATGACTGCCTTGACAACAAGTGACAAACTTTGAAAAATGTATATTCACATATAAACATACAAACATTTTTTGTCATAATTAATACAGATCTAATAAGGATTTTTCCAGAATAACTTAAAATTTAGTATTTTGTCAAAATACTTTTCACATCAAACTATTTTAGATGACAAAAGCATTTTCAAATATTGAACATCGTTGTTGATGCCAATATCAGTAACATACAGAAAGAATTGTGGTAACCTGGCAGATAGAATTCACAAATTTAAATTTGGAAAGCATAATCTGTAATTCAAATGGCAGAGACAGATTAAAAATTGTAGGTTATATCAGCTGAGTTTACTGAGCCTTTACAGAGTGGCTGAGAAAAATGCAGAAACAGACTTTGCCCACAGTGGTGCCTCTCCTGTTCTGTAAACAAAAGGATCTTGGAAGGTGAAGCCAAGAGCAGGACAAAAAGCGCTGATAACATACCCTAGAGATCTCTCAGGCTCCGTGACTCTACTCAGAGCTGAGGGAGAGTTGGAACAAAAGCAGCACTGTACCTGGGCAGGGTGTAGGCAACAATGCTCACCCTCTGGATGAGACCACATTTAGGTTGGATCGGAGATGAGCAAGCTATCTAAAGCTTTCCTCACACATGCACTGCCTCTGGGGTATCTGGTGTCTGGCTCCCCAAAGAATCACAGGTAAGGTTCTAGTTGTCTCTTGCAACTTTTAAATGGCAGTTTAAAGCAATAAATGATGATTAATCCTGTCAGTAACTTTAGGTTGAGCTGTTAAAGGAAAAAAGAGAAATGTGTTATTGTTTTGCTCAAAAGGGTGACAAAGTGAAGTAAGTAGACACAAAAGATTAAAAAAATGTATGTATATCATTTAAGCCTGATCTGTCAACACTTGGTTGCATATGATAGCATGAAAATGAAGATTTGGACAAGAGATGTTTGCTGAAGCTTTTCTGGTTTAACTGGGTTACCTAAGCCTCTTTGAAAAGTTTACCCAGGTTAAAGAGGTAAAGTAGCATTTAGGTGCAATTTCACCTGTAAAGGTAGAACCTCCCATTTCTTTCATGTAGGTCCTTAAACTAAACTCATCTAGAATTTCAATTCAATTTTTGCTACATATAAAAAAAGAGATCTTAAATCCAGAGGTTATGTTTGCATCTTTAGTGGACTTAATAAAAGGAAACTAAAACAACATACAATTTCAAAACAAAGTGACAGTCAAAAGATTGTTATAAAACACAAAAAACAGTGTATAAATCTGAGGTGCCAGATTTCTACAATTAGCAAGTGCTTTCATTCTTTATAAACTAATTAGTTAACAGCCATTCAAAAGGCACAATGGCTTAATTGCTATGTTTATTGGTCCAGACAGTGGTGGTTTCTGACATGAGCAATATGGAAAACCGCCCAGGTTCTCTTGTTAGGGGCGGCATGAAACCTCAGCAGATTGTGGCACAGAGATGGATGCAAAGCTGGACAAATAATTTGAATTGATAATGATATTGATTAAATTTATTTAAACTCTAAGTATTTAATATCTAGGTGTTTTTTATGGAAATGTGGATCTACTTGAGAAGCAATTTTGATCATATTTCACGTTTTATTGTGTCATGTAGCGCAGCGCTGGTCTTGGTCTTGACTTGGTCTCGGGTTAGGTGGTCCTCACTCCAACACTGAGCTCTTTAAAGCTTCATGTGCTCACAGCTGTGTACGAGATCTAGCTGTTCGCCGCCTGCTCTAGATAATACAACCAGTCTTGTTGACTGTCAGTTTGGTTCTCAATGGCTTGCTCAAAAGCTCTTATGAATGATTTGTAGTAGAGGGGGTCACCTGACCTGTTAAGTCTCCCATTTTTTAGTGTTTTACCCCCCTTTCCCACCGTGCTCCCGTATTATTATTATCCCGCAAATATTCTGGACTGTGGCTCCCGCACGTTAGTTGCTCTCTCTTCCAGCTCTAACTGTATAGTATACCCTCTCTTACAGTTCTCTCCCCACGCTCTTTCATTAGTCTCTGTTCACACCACCACCCTGCTCTCTGACAATAGCACAGGACATTTCCTGTATTCTCAAGTCCACAGTTTCTCCACAGATACTGCTTAGAATTAACACCAAAAAGTTTAATCTTCATCTCATCAGACCAGAGAATCATCTGGTTTCATAGTCTGGGAGTCTTTCATGTGTTTTTTGGTGAACTCTATGTGGGCTTTCATACGTCTTGCACTGAAGATGGGTTTCCATTGGGCCACTTTGCCATAAAGCCCCAAATGATGGAGGGCTTCAGTGATCGTTGACTTTGTGGAACTTTTTTCCATCTTCCTACTTCATCTCTGGAGCTCAGCCACAGTGATGTTTGGGTTCTACTTTACCTCTCTCACCACGACTCTTCTCCCATGGCTGCTCAATTTGGCTTGACAGCGAGGTCTAGGAAGAGTTATTGTCCAAAATTTATTCCATTTAATGATTATGGAAGCCACTGTGCTCTTAGGAAACTTGAGTGCTGCAAAAATTCTTTTGGAACCTTTGCCTGATCTGTGCCTTGCCACATACAGCTCTGGAAAAAAATTATGAGACCATTTAAAATGATCAGTTTCTCTGATTTTATGTTTTGTAGGTATGTGTTTGAGTAAACTGAACATTGTTCTTTTATTGTTCTACTGACAACATGGATCCAAAATTCAAACCAAAAATTTTGTATTTATTTGCAGAAAAGGAGAAATGGTCAAAAGAACAAAAAAGATGCAGTGCTTCTAAACCTCAAATAATGCAAAGAACACAAGTCCATATTCATGCAGAAACAACAATACTAATGTTTTAATTCAGGAAGAGATCAGAAATCAATATTTGGTGGAACAACCATCATGTTTTCAATGGGGTTCAGTGCAGTGGTCTGTCTCTTAATTTTTTTATACACATATGCACACACAGTTGGGGATGTTAGGTTTCCCTAACAATCAAAATGGCAACAACTGAACAAAGTAGAGGAATTCAATAGCACAAATAATGCTAATACTTCTGCATGTAGCTAGTGTGAAATATGCCAGAAATTATTCTTTAAGTTAAACTCCATGAGATTAACTACAAGCCCTGAGAACTGATAACTACATGCTGCCATTTTTTACATATTAAAATATTCTGATGACCACATCCCTGATTTACTGTTGTGTTTAGCCAAAATTGAGGCAAGTGAAAATTTAACTTTCGCATCTGAGGTTTAGAAGTCAAATCAACTAAATTTGACCTGTCAGCATGGTAGGGCTCTATCCAACAGAGGAGGAGAGCTTAGAGGAGCTTACACCCTGCAGACATTTGGGCTTTTGATGAAATCATTATCTAGTTGGCGTTGCATTCAAAGATGGGCTGCTGTGTCACGTTTGCTGTTAGAAAAATTATTTTGTTAAAAAAGAACAACCAAGACAAATCTAGTAAGAGTTAGAGAGTCTCTTTTAGATCTGTACTTACATGCCAGCAAGGAAAAAAATAATGAGTTACGCACTTGATAGGTCAGAGTATTCTCTGACAAAGGAAATAATTTTGCTTAAATCTGCTTCAGATCTGATAATCTGTATGGTGTGTGTTTTTGCAGCCCTGCACAAGCTACATAGAAACAATGGTTCCTGATCTCAGACAGGGAAGGACCGTCGAACAGGGAATGCGCACAAATATTCTGAGCTCTATAAATATTAACATGTGTAAGTTACACTAGTTGTAACATCTAGACTGTCTGGAAACATAAGGTCAAATGAACATAATGGAATAAGGAAATGATAAATCAATAGAATCAGCAAAAGCAATTGATTCTGCAATTGATAAAATTATTTTTAATAAACTATTAGATACTGCTCTCCATTGATAATTAAATGATAAAATTTTATTTGCCTATGTTGAAAGCATAAAATAACTGGTAGGCAACAGCACACTGCTCATGATATTTTTTGTTGAAAAATTTAATTGTAGGAAAAGTAAGTTTGAGTTGGAAAAACTAAATCTGACTGATTAAACACAACTGCACTGTGTCTTTGTGAATGTGCAAAACAAAGAAGATGGCTGGTGTTACAAAACAAATCAAGTGTGGCTCTAAAGCACTCAATGTGCTGTGCTGTCTGCTAACCTTCATCCCCTGAAACTACCATAGCATTCCTCTGAGTGAAAACGATAACACACTTGGCTTTAAAGCACTCAGAATAGCACAACACCTAAGAGTTTTGACCTTCAGCGTTTCATCGTCTGTATTTGATTGCTCAGGGTCACCACTGAAATTGGCACAAACACATATGAAACCAAAACAAGCTTGACTGGAAAATCATTGAAAAGGCTCTTACCTAGTATGCATATCACACATGGAAATTGACTCTGCTCACAACCCCCTTCATACAGGGATTTTTTTTCTACATCTCAGCTATTATGAACTAAAACTATAAAATGAAGCTTAGAAGTGTCATATGAAAGATAGGATTCAAGTAAGTTTGTCTTGCCATTACTGTACATGAACAAAAATTAGTTCACTTTGATTTTATAAAGGAAAAAAATGTTTTAAAACATTCAAGATTTATCAAGAAAGGAAATCATGTCCAAAATGACTCAAATACAAAGGAATATATAATTTTCTTGTAAAAAGTAATTTCTAGGAAATTCATACAGTTAGCTTAAAACTACTTCTCACATTAAGGCTTATTTAAGGATTTATGTGGGTTTAAAGAAAACAATAAAACCATGTGACACAGAAGAAAATATTGAACATTTTAATAAAAAATAAATACAAAAATGAAGAAAAATCTAAGCTAGGAAAATTATCCTAATGTCATGCTAAATAAATATGTGCTGCTCCATCCAACAGATTGCTCTATAGGATAAAGTCTGGTATTATTGACAACATTTTGACGTGTTAAGACTTCTGACAGGGCTTTTAGACAAAGAGTGCTTCACATTATGCTCTGCACTGTAAGGAATAGTGCTCACAGAAAGACCTCATTGGATGATTGTAGAGACGAGGCCAAGGCTCTTGGTGAGCCACTTCCCTCAAGCTCTTGAACGATGAATGGGTTCCTCTATTAGCAGATATGCAATGAGCCATTCGCAGCCATGACAACTCAAATCTGCAAAGGTCAGGAAAGTAAAACAGAGAGGAAAGGCTCTATCATGCACACACAAACTCACACACACACCCCTACACACACACACACACACACACACACACACACACACACACACACACACACACACACACACACACACACACACACACACTGATAGAGTAAAATTGCTCGAGATATATCAGAGGACAAACATTAGTACATTGAATCTTTTAGCATATTTGTATTTATCTAAATGTAGCAATGTAGACCCAAATTACGAAGGCATAAATTGTTAAGACTTTAGAAGTCAACAAAATGTATAGCGACAAGACCCTGTTTTCTAAAATGGATTCGGTGGTATTTTTTCTGTCTGGTTTCAAGGCAAGAGAGGACAACAAACAAGAAAGGTATTTTTCTCCTAGTTACGAGTCTGCCCCTTGTGACTGTAGAACGGTGGGTGGTGGTTGCCTGTTTGTCAAAGGCCCACCAGCCTTGTCCATTTTGACAGTCACATGGGAGCAGTAATGATCCTAAAAGCTGCAATTAAGCTGACTGTTGTGTTCCAGGGAAGTGCCTGGTGTCGGCAGTGTGCTGCACCTATTATTTCCAGTGGGAATATTCCCCATAGTACAGCATTTTTCTTCTGCTTCCATTTCAGCAACACATATAACTTTGTCTCTTTTCAAATATTTAAGTATTTCTGTATTGTTTTTTATATTTTTACCCAGGTAGCTTCGAAACCTTTTCCCCCCTTTTCAAAAATCAGCCATTGTGTTAGTAGTAATATAGTGTTTTCCAATAAGTTTTTTATTGTCTATAAACAGTTAACCAGTATTTTTACCACCTACAATGTCAAATCTTGTCTCTATTTTTATTTAGAAAAGAATATGCACTGATCATTTGAACTCCAGTGTTTAATTGTCATAGTTAAAACATATATTGTATTCAACCTTGTAATGGGTTTACAGAAAATAATATTTAACACTAACACTATTCTCAAAACTTGGACCCAACTGATGATCCATATGGAGTTGTTTTTTGAACCTGCTACCTCGAATAAGTCGTTAATTACATTCAAACTCAAACAAATAAAAAAACACAATGTGATTTGAATGTAGTATGTAACGCAACATATTATAGAAAAGTAGTGGAGTAGAAAGTACAGATATTTAATGGCAAATGTAGTTGAGTAAAAGTCAAAAGTACCCACAATTAAGTAAAGCCCATACATGTGAAAATGTACAGTAACAAAGTACTTGTACTTCACTACAAGTACTTTGTAGTGAAGTACAAGTGGTTTACACTTGTAGTAAAGTACAAGTAAGTATTTTTCACTTACTCATTCCCTCCCATTGCCAAACAGCAACCGATAATAGTTTCTGTTTAAATATTTACAATTTACTAAAAGCTCCCCTATGGGTAGAACTGATGGTCAGCAAAAAATATCAAGCAAAAGTAGGGCCCATTTTCTCCTGGTCATATAAAGATTAAAACGATGAAGTTATGAAATGATGAAGAACAAAGAAAGGAACTCTGTCCATTGTGAATCTGTGCTGTAGTACACAGATTAGTGGTCATGATTGAAGAATAAGGAAAAGTAAAACATTTACACGCTGAACATCTCAACATAACATGAATCCCAGAAGGTAGGAATTCTGTGTCTTAAGAGTTTTATGATTTTTTTTTTTAAGGCCAAATGTGAGGCAGACAAACATAAACCAGAAATTGGTCAAAACCAGGAGCAACGTACCCTAATGATGATCACTAAAATGGCCAAAAACAAATCAGAGATGAGTGGTGTGCAATTCTGCTTATGGCAGTCATCTAAAGACTTGTGACAAATAATACATTCAAGTATATTTTAACATACTGGATTTTTCTGAAATACATTTTAGTAATTTATCAAGTGGATACACTTAAGATTATATTATGTAAAATAAATACATTTCTAAAAACATGCTTCCAATGCTCTTTTTAAAAGTGTATATTGGTACACTTTCTAAAGGTACAGATTTTTCTAAAATATACTTTATATTCTAATTAAATATATTACTAAAATTGGATAATCCTTTTTAAAAGACCCTTTGCATGTATTTATAAAAATCTATCTTTTAAATGTACACTTTCAAAATATATTACAAATATATACAAACCATTTAATCTGGAGAGGCTCACACAGAGAAAGAACAGCAGTTAGAAAGTTTTATCTGACTTGAAGTTATTTGACAGAAGACTTGCATGCTGAGAATCGTCACAAGTTTGGATGAACAGCTCGGGGCGAGGGTAGTTTTCCCCACCAAGAAAAGGGTGCCTCAGGTGGGCTGGGGGGGCATAGGGCTGGACCAAGAAGACAAACGGGCACTGCTGCACAAGGGGCCAGGAAGCAACAGAGCGGGGCCGTTGGGTCATCTGAGTCACAGTCTGACATAATCAAAGCACATAACAGGCTTACTTGAAGCACGGCTGGTCAAGCAGGTGGATCCAATGGTTGTTTGGCCTTATAAAACGGTTTTTGAGTGATGACTGGCTGAGGCGAAGCAACGACTTGGTGCTGGTTGGCTGTGGCAGAGGTGTGGCAATTGGATGATGCAGGTAGGCTGGAGAGAATCTCCTGGCTTGAATTTACATCTAGGCTTCATTATTCTTAAGTTGTACTTTGAGTTATTCTTTCAGAAAAGTTCTATGCATGTTTTTGTAAACCTTAATAAATCTCAAAATAAATACTTTACAGTAATATTTGTAATTATAGTGTCCAATTATATTTCAGTGAAACACTTTCATTGTTTACATACATGCTACTATATTCTAACAAAGTTTACCTTAAAAATCTTTTACTATTTTGTTAGAATGGCAAAACAATAAAAAATGAAACAATCCTTATAATGGAACTTAAAGTAACGTAGTTCAACAAATGTAATAATTTGTTCATGCCTCAAAACAAATATTTACAGATCAGTGAAAAGAGGTTCTACAATAAAAACAGTGTTGGTGTCAATCTTGTCCTTAAAACCTTAAAAGGTGTCAGGATCCCAAATTGTTAGGTTGCTTTGTAGTTTGACTTTATTGTAGTTTCATTATTACTTTGTTAGTTTCTTATTTTGATTAGATTTTTCTTGTTCCTGTTTTCCTTCAGTTCAGTTCTTCTTAGTGTTGCTAGTTATGTTTAGTTATTTTTTGTTACTCTAGTTTTATTATGGTAGGTTTCTTTAATCAGTTATTCTTTAGCGTTAGAAATACTTCCTGTTCCCCTGTGTTCTTTCTCTCGCCCCCTGTGTCACTTTCTTTCTCCATCTCCTTCTTTTTGTCTTCTGCTTCCTTCAGTCACACCTGCAATCAGTTTGCTCATCAGCCCAGGTCTTTTGTTCAGTATTCAACCTCTTCATTTAAACCTCACTGAAGCCTCTCTTTCTCACTCACTACTTGCCAAATCCTTTCATCTACTCTAGTCACTTCCTCATTCCACCCCATGTTCACCTCGTGTCCCCTCAGTTTTCTGCAACAGATTTTTTGGTTTATGTTTTTGCCTTAGCTCCCTGTGATTTTTGTAACTTGCATCTTTTCATTAAACCTCCAAAATCATTGGTCAGCTGCATCTCTGCTGTGTCATACATCATGACAGAAGGTGTCTTCAGTTTTGCACTCATCTAATAAAATCTGTTTTTCTCAGTTCTTCAACTAAAACACAGAAGATGTCAACCCAGAAAATTCATTTTCAGATGCAAATTCTATTAGTGAACAGCATTAGCTCCAGTTCACGCTTCATATCAGATGGTAGCGGTAATGGACACCTTCATTATTTTGAAAACTATCATAAACAACTCTAATAGAAGAAGAAAAATAGTATCACCAGGGAAAAGAAGAAATGCTCTTCAGATTCCCATTATTTATTTGCACAATATTGCCTTAAAAGTAGAGAGCACCTTGATAATAGTTAGTACTTTTGATAAATTCAAGCTGGTGACCTAGTCCAAGTCAGATGAATACACAACAGGAGAAGAACTGGATGGAAATACAATGTGTTACTAGCTAGTGGTAAGTTTGCTTAGCATTGCTAATTATCTTCATTTAATTATAACAATGCAGTGCATAAATAAACAAACATGTTTGTTTCAGAAATAGATATTTCACCAATTGTATTATTATTAACTCAACTTAATGTTAAGTTAAGTGGCTCCGTGGTTCTGTGTTGGCAACATAATATAGTTTTCGTCATAAACTTAACCTGGTTTTAATTAAGGTCAGTATACCAAAAGACTGACATTGTGAAGCTGTTATTATAACTTGTTTATCATTGTTTTATGTTAACATATTTTTGACAGTCTAAGCAAATCAAGCTGATCCATCAGAGATCAGGCATAACAAAACCGAAAGTTTTCACTGTCTCAGAAAACAAGATCATCACACCAGTTTTGAGGATGGACGTCTCCACAACCTCTTCATGGTGGAGGTTTGTTTTTGATTTTTTTCCTGGCTAAATTTTAACAACAGCAGACACTTGTGTGTTTTTAACAGTACGAAGCGCTTAATAAACATGTCTTGATTTGAAATTAATTGAACAGATTTTATTCCCTTGTTAATCTACCATTTCTCTTTTGTGCGCTCATTGCTGCTATGGTCTGGTGACCTGGCCATGATCAACCCCTCCTCTTATCCGATGACTGTTGGAGACGGGCACTAGCCCCCCTCAAAACCCTGCAAGGATAAGCCTGTTGGATAATGGATGTATGACTTTAAATTTGTCTCCCTTAAGTCTACTCTTAAAAGTTAATGCCAGCATCAACTGATTTTATAAAATTGGTGACTATATTTTCTACTTTTACCATATACACATACAGGCGAAGAAGGCAGCCAGAAATGGTTTTTCACCCTGCACCATCATGACACCAGCTCTGATGATGCCACATACATAGTGAGTCCACAACGTCCTAAAATTGTAAGTCGTACTTTTTTCTAAGCTGTTTTTGGTATTCTTTAAAATACAAGTGCGGTACTTTGTGTTTAATTGCTCTATTGTTTTATTCTTTTTAGTAGGTTTCTGTAACGTGCCGTTGTCGAGGTAACTCAAGATCATCACATTTCCTCATGCTGGACATTTTGGTTTAGCAGTAACAATGCATGAAATAACCTGTAAAGTTAATCATATAAAGTAACATCTAGACCTAACAGTAGAATCAAACTTCAATAAGATAAATGGGGTTGTGTTTTTGTGTGTGCAATGAACAGGAATGTTCTGTCATTGATCCTCACTGTTCTTAGGATGAGAAATGTCAGTTTGTCTGGGGTAATACTGGAGTACTGTGACATTGAATTAAAACTATATTCTGTTCTTGGTGAAATAATATATAAGTGTTTCTTTATTGTGCAAATTTTTCTATCTCAATGTCTGTAAACTTTTAATTATATTGGGAGTTTGTATAATTCTGTGAAAGTATATTGGCAATGTACTCTTGAAAAATGTGAATATATTGAATATACATAGTAATTTTTTTCACCTTTTAAAGTGTGTTGAGTAGTCCCTTATGTAATTCATCCTTCTGTATACTGTATATTGGAAGCCTACAAAGTTGCATAGCAGTGAACAGTACTTCATTACCAATTATAATAAGCCAAAAGTTTATTAGGACCATACTGTGATCACAGTACTAATTAAAATATAAAATGCTTATATTTTTAGAAGACAAAGATATTTTAAATGTAATTTAAAAGTGTACAGAATATACCTGCAGTTATTCCACTTTACCACATAATACTACACTTCTAGCACTTAATATTGTGATTTTCTATAATTTAACTAAAATTAAAATACTTTAAGCACAATTTTAGTTGTTACAAAATAACATGGTTTAAGTTAAATAATCCTTAAACCTTAAGTTTACTGATGATTAGTCTGGCTTCAACTATACTAAGTTTTAATGTACTTATATTTATTTTTCACAAAAGAAAGTAAAAATATGTATAGCATTTAATATGATTTACTCGATATATCAGATTTTGTTAATCTCACATCCACATTACAAGCCTTTAATTCTAATTTTATATGTTTAGATATGATAGACCAATCAATATTCACAGTGTCCATCTAAATAAAATAAAACTGTTGACTGTATTTCTGGAAAAAATATATTCAAATGATGCCTTTGGTTTTAAAATATATTTAATAGTCCACCAGATAAGGCTTGGTGCAATAAATTTTCTGGAGAAAGTGTAATCAAGATCTGGACGGTGAAAAGTTTGAGTGTTTCCTATGTATGTGATATAGAATATAGCTAACCAGAAATAATGCATGTCAGCCAGAGAATAGCAGAAACAGTGTGGAGAGGCCAATGGTGGAGAGAGAGTGCAGGAAAATGAGATGTACAGTAAAATAGCAGGTGGGGAAATCTATCAAAGCCCTTTGGCAAACACTGACAAAAAGAAGGGAAAAATCATTTTAATTAGCTGAGTGAATGTGATTTGCTGAATGTGAGGGGAGCCAAGCTCTCTGCTCTGCACATTAAATGGTCTAATTTTCTGTGCAGAATAAGTCCCATCTGAGCAGCCCTGGCTGCAGTCAATCATGTTAAAAGCTGCCGGTGCTTAATTTGATTTACCAATATAAAATGCAAATGAGGTGATCAAGTGGAGTGGAAGCCAGGAGTAGGAGGCTCTTTTAAGCCATCAAGTTAAATGGGAAAAGACAGTAGACTGGCAATGTAAAGAATGTTTCAGAGTATTTGTTTGATTAGTGCCACCAAATGTAAAAAAGGACAGCTAATTGTTTGACAAATTAATCTGTAACACAAAAAAAGCTTCAATTATTTAAATACCCAACCAGAACTCCAAAGTGTACATTTTTCTTTCCATATGTCACATTTTCCTCCTAAGCTGCCCACATCCAACATGTGAAAAGACTAATTAAATAAGTGGAAGATGGCACAACAGTCCCTTACAATAGCAAATGAGATAATGTCTGTAATTAGGCCCGCACAAGCCTGGCCATATGCCTCTGCACAGCACTTAGTCAGGACTAAGCTGTGGCTGCAGGAGCAAATCAAATAACTGTGTGCAGTGAATACCCCTGGGACCCAGCCTTCTTATGTTAACCCATATAACCACTTACAGCATGTTGATAACTGAGACACATTTTTTTTTTTACAAAGGAAAACAGATGACCAGTAGCTAAGCAGTTTTGCTTTAAAGAGTGAGATGTACTAAGGCTGGTGTATGCAGAAAGGTAAAGCTTTTTTGCCCACAACTTCATCCTCAAGCGTCTATCCAGAGACTAAAATAATAGTCAGTTGCCTGGAAACAGATCTTAAACTGACAGTCACTGCAGTGCAGAGTCACACTGAGACTTATTACATTTGACATTTGGTGTTTCCATCCAGTGCCCTACCTTCCTTCATCTTTGCTTTGCCCATCAAAATGTCATGTTGAGTGTTGTTGAGAGGACCCAAATGCAGTGGGCGTGGAGCACTGAGTTGAGTTTTTTGTGATTTTAATAAAAAAAAGATGAAGAAACTTACAGAAAAAAATCCAAAATGCACAAAGGAACACAACTATGAAATCTGAGGGGTGACGACAGGGAACAGACGGGAGAAGACGAGAAGATCCGGCAAGGTACGTCTGAGAATGATAAGCTTAAATACCGAGGAGGTTGAATGCTGAACAAAAGACCTGGGCTGATGAGCTATCTGGTTGCAGGTGTGAATGAAGAGAGCAGGAGGCAGACTGAGGAGAGAGAGAGAGAAAGTGGCACAGGGGGCGAGGGAGAGTACACAGGGGAGCAGAGATGTATCTAACACTGAAGAATAACTACACTAAAGAAACCTAATAAAACTAGAGTAACCGAAAACAACTATAAGAAATACGCATAGTTAAAAACACTAACTAAATGAAAAATAGGGACAAAACAGTTCTAAACAAAATAAGAAAGAAATGCAAAATAATAGTGAAGCTAAAAAGAAATCAAAGTACAAAACAAAAAAACAACCTGGGATCCTGACAGAAAATGAATAAAGTTATCGTTTAATGTGCATAAATTCCAGGATGCTTAGCTGTTAATGGTCAACTGCTTTCCTTCTTAAAAATTGTTTGGTCCAATGTTTCTAAATTCTTATTTAAAATGAATTGATCAGCCATGACTTCAGCAATGTATATATTAGGCATTATTTTATGTCATCATTTAAAATATTTTGCTCTGATCATAATCATTCAAAAGTTGTGGACATATAACTACTCATTTGATCAGCTATAACATTTCACTCATGACTTCAAGAAACTCCACATCCATATGTATCCAATATGGATATGGATATCCAATATGTATCCAATATGGATCCATATTGGATACATATGGATGTGCCTGGTATCCACTACACCACAGACATATTTATTCAAAGTTCCCTCTTCATTTAAAACTCAGTTAAGCAGAATGCAAGTTCAGAAAATGCAATTGATTCCACAGAGGATGAAGTCTTGGGAATCAGAATTTATAGGAGACAATCATATATAACAATAACATAATATATTCATTCATGGTGGTATTCTAATTATTTAGATGCTAAATTTTAACTGGAACTGTAGATGAGCAACTGCATTACCACACTTAAAAAAACACTTAACAACCCAATAGCATGAATAAGGTGATTTCTACATCTATGGGTGTTGTGACTTCTTTATACTTATATGTTGTTAAGTATAATTTGCATAAGTGACTTATTTACAACTATATGTTCAGCATAATTTACATGATTATTTATATTAGCTGAATTTAACATGTTTGTATGTAATTACAAAAGATGAAGTGAAACATATTTAAGTGTGAAGCATTATTTATTTGGAGATTGGAAGTCTTTTCTGTGGAAGAAATTCTTTCTTTTTTCACTATCTTCCCTTTTGTTGATTTCGGTTGCTAGGTCGCGATCAGCTGTTGCTGTTATCTCCTGTTGCCGTTTTCTGCTCAATAAAAACTGAACAGAAATCTTCAGCAAAAGATATCGCGATTAAAGAAGCTTTCACTCTGTAATAAGGAGTGTTGAATAGTTCAACTCTCTAACTTTAAAAATGTTGCAAAGGTTGGACAGCTTGATTTACAACAAATGTGATTCTAGCTCGAGCATAGGTCAGGCCAAAACTGTGTTTAGGGGGGATTCACACCAGCCCTGTTTAGTCCACTTTAATCAAACTCTTGTTCATTTGTCCAGTCTGCCTGGTTCATTTGTGAAGATGTGAATGTGCAATAAAACTCTGATTCAGACCAAAAAAAACTAACTCTGTTCCGTCTAAAAACCTAGATCTCAGTTCAGTTGAAGTGAACTCTGCTGTGGTTCAAATGCATATGTGAACCGGAGAATACTCCAAAAGCAGGCAGCTAACTATAGCGTAAAGCATTGTTGGTAAATGTAACCACAACAAACATGCAAGTCTGGCACTAACAGGGGAAATGACTTGTGGTCTTTTGCCAAAGAAAAAAGAGAAATCCGACAACCACTAAAATCTGATGCCACTATTTTTGTTTGAAGAAGGAAGTTGTGCTCATCTTCTTCTGAAGTGTTTGTGTTGTTTCCTCAGTGGTTCCTGGTGCAGCGCCACCAAAGGTGAGGGGGGAACAGGTTTCTCAAATGGTTTGAATTGTTTGACAGTGTGAAAGCAAACCACACCTGAGGGTTGTTTCACAAAACTAGGATAGCAGATTAAGCCAGGATTTTTCAGATATCCTCGCCCAATTAAGCCTCAATTTGGTTTCAGAAAAGCAGTAACCAGGCTAACAACCATGCATAGAGCATCATCTATTTAGTCAGCTCTCAGGTCGACCAGAAACATGATTGTGTTTTCTTATTTGTCTGTTTTGGTCTTTTTTAATCACTCTGCATGTACTATTATAATAACATTATAATATTTGAAAATGCCATTACTAATTTCAAAATGATCCATACAAACTCTGAAATTTTTAAAAAAGACAGATAAAGAAAAAATGTATTGTGATTAAGGTAAGCCATACTGTAGCATACTTTACTGATTAATTTTAACTTAACTTAAAATGACATTTAAAACATAAATTAACTTTATTTTGGCATATAATTAAACAAATGCCCAGTTTAAATCACACTATTTTAAACAAGTTCATATTTACATCATCTATGCACCTTTTGTCTCTATCTAGGGGGCTGCGTTTGTGCTAACAGTTAAAAAAGAAATTGCCCTTTCAAAACAAAAGCATCACAACTAAATCATGAAGTTAACCATAAGCAAAACTAATTAAAGACAATATAATTTTTGTATTTTCCAAGTTATTAGTAAGTCATTTGCACTTTGTAGTCAATTTTTTATTCACATACTTCCCAGATACCACAAAATGTTTATATTAAATCTTGATCAGTTGTCATGTTTGCTCTGTATAAATATTGATAAGATGTGGAACAAAAAACATGAATGAATCCGTTGTCATAATCAGCAAAGAGTGAGAGGAGCAGAAGTGTTTAAATACTGGGAGAGTGAATGTGGAACAATGGACATGGGCTGAATGGCTAACTGACTGCAGGCGCGATGGGAGAGAGCAGACGGCAGGCTGAGAAGAGACAGAGAATGTGGCACAGGGTTTGGGGGAAAGAACTCAGGGGACTAGGAAATAAATCTAACACAAAAGAATGAGTAGAGGTAAGGAGCATAGTTAAACTAGTTACAAAGATTAACTAGACACAAGAAAATCTGGAGTTACTAAGAAAGAGCTCAACTAAAGTAAAAACAGAAACAAGGTTGATCTAATCAAAGAAAGAGACAAAGGAACACAGAATAATAATGAAACTAGAATTAATAAATCAATCCCCCAAACAACTCAAAACAACCCAGGACATAACACTAAGATGACAAAACAACCACTAAAATGTTATGTTATGGAATATTGACCTATTTTTATAGATGCCTTAGTGATAGCATGTTTAAATATACTTGCTGTGGTGTCAATACCTCAATATCTTTGTAGATTTGACAGTCCAGAAAAGAGTTGATTGTGCAAATTTCCATCTCATATGTTGCCCTCTCATTCCCTTTTTAAAACTGTTCTCTAAAACAAGACAGTGCTGAAAGAAAATAAGCATTGTGACATTGTCCAGTGACATATGCATTCATAGAAGACTGGATATGTTGAGGTAGAAACTGAGACCTGTGCATCATTTTAGATGTCATCAAGGCATTCACTGTTTACTGGTAAAATGTATAAAAGGGTCTGCAATCTGTTAGCTTTTAGTGAGCCTCTGTACAATTAATGTGATGTTCTTGATCTGCAAATAGAGGAGAGCTGTCATCTCTTGCATAGATGTCTGAGCACTGTTTAGCTGCTGAATAGGAGATAGGCTCTCATGATTGCCATGAAAGCTGAGCTCAGTTTCCCTCTTGAAAAGACAAATGCAGTGAAAAGGAGAGGATTTACTCCTGCAGAACAAAAGAAATGACAAAATCTCTTGTGTTTTTCAGTTTTTTCTTTTGATGAGAACACCCAAGCAAGCAACTTAAAATAGAAAGTTAACAGCTCACGTCATGTAGCTGCTGACAAGCAGATGATAACAGACCTTGCTATAATCTCTTTGTGTTGTATCAGAATCCCTAAACACAGCGACACCATTTATCGAAGAAGGAGGTCCTAGAAGTTACTAAGTGGTTCCTATCTGTTTTGGAGAGCAGGCTCTCGGTGCACTCTGACACATGCTGATACATGCACTTCAGAGACAATGCCCAGACAGACGTTCAGTTGTTGAAATGAAATACTGAAAACTAAAAGTCTGCATGTCAAGTCCGGTGTTCATTATTAACTTACCAGTTCAATCAACTACAATACTGAGCTGCTTAATGACAAATGAATAAATGAATATACACTAATCAATTGCACACTGACCAATCACATCACTCATTGCACCAGTTGAAGTAAAATAACTTAGTAAAATATATTTTAGTTCACAGGAAGAAATACAAATATATTTGATTAAATTATATGTAACTTCTGAAGTATTTCAAACTTTTGCTGGAGCTGGGTTTTAGAACATTCTTTGTAAAAGTTCAAAGTGTCATGATGTGTGTTTTGATGGTGGACCCAAATGCAGAGACATTGAGTAAATAAAATATATCTAATGAAAAAATTATAGACAAATTTACAAAAATCAAAAGGAGTCAGAGCACAACAAAAACCGTAAATCCAGTGAAAAAGCACGCAGGGAACACGGGTAAGAAAAAGAGAAAATAACAGAGTATAACAGGAGCAACCAGCAAGGAATGACAGAAAATGAGGTGCTTACATACTGGGAGGTTGAATGCTGAAATAAATATTGAGGTGATGAGCTAACGGGTCGAGGAAATGAGTTACAAAATAACTAGATATATGAAGTATGAGTAATAAGGCATAACATGAGACAATAAGTAAACATGAGTAGAAAAACTAAGAAGGACTGAACTAAAGTAAAACAGAAACAAGCATGTTGAAATCAAAGAAAGAGACGAAGGAACATGGAAATAATCAAATCTCAGAAACAACTCAGAACAAGCCAGGACATAACACAAGTAAAATGTATGTTTTTAAATACTGTATTTTTCAAACATTGAACAAATAACTTTAACATCTAGAATAACAATATATATACAGCTTGTTGCTATAACACTGTGAAATTACAAACAACTTATTAGGTCTTGAACTTCTGTTCCTCAATTTCAAATTCAGAGCATTATTTCTTTGAATCATTTTCATTTCACTTTGGATCCTGTGTTATTTAAAGCTGGGGACACATAGCATGATTTACTGCTCAGGTTTAGTCCTGACTTTTAGTCAGATAAAATCCACATCAGTCTTCACCAGTGTTACGACTGGCTCAAAGTCATAACAAAAACGGGAGACCATGCAGGGGTTAAAGTGCATAAAAAGGAATAATTTTA
>CAEFZX010014370.1:0-16318 GCA_903066825.1 Alfaro cultratus | reverse complement strand
CATCCAGCCCACCTCCGTGGCCACCACCTTCGCGACCATCGTTCCCACCAACGTTCCCACCATCGTGCCCACCACCGTTCCCACCATCGTGCCCACCACTGTTCCCACCACCGTTCCCACCATCGTTCCCACTACCGTTCCCACCACCGTTCCCACCACCGTTCCCACCATCGTGCCCACCATCACTCCCACCACCGTTCCCACCATCGTGCCCACCATCACTCCCACCACCGTTCCCACCATCACTCCCACTATCACTCCCACAACCGTTCTCACCATCGTTCCCACCATTGTTCCCACCACCATTCTCACCATCGTTCCCACCATTGTTCCCACCACCGTTCCCACCAGCCGTTAGTCCACTTTAACCCGACTCCAGTTCATCTGCCTAGAAACTTCGGTTTTTCTGTTGAGGTGTGAATGCTAAGCTAACTCTGGGTCTGGGTTCAGTTGAAGTGAATCCTGGTTCGGTTTGAACGTTAAGCGGACCAGAGACTGCTCCAAAAGCAGGAAGTGAACTATTGTGCAGGGCATTCTGGGTAAATACAACCAAAGCTAACATGTTAGCCTAGCGCTTTCAGCAGAAATGGCTCCTGGTCTTCAGCCAAAGACTAAAGAAAAATCCTCCAACACTAAAATCTCCATCTTGTTTCCATTTGGTGAAGGAGGAAGTTGCTCTCAGCGTCTTTAGAGGCTTTTGTCTTGTTTCCTTCAGTGGTTCTTGGTGCAGCGCCCCCACAGGCCAGGAGGGGAACAGGTTATTGGAAGAAGTTTGCAAAGCAGCCAATCCTGGAGCACTACTCCATTTCCTTGGAGCCGATTGGTTGAAATCCCTAAAAGCCGTTTGACAGATTTCCTGGACTAATTGTTTGCCGTTGAGCTGCCTGCTGTTTCTGTTCGGCTCTTTATTCTCTGTGATGAGCTCATTTTACGAGACTTACAGAAATATTGATTCAGCAGGAAGGAGATTTAACAGAAAACACAACAGAGCTGAGAGGAAAGCTTCATTAAGCTGACAAGATCATTGTTATAATAACTGATATTTATGCTTTAGATGCATAAAACTGATGACATCCAATCAGAATCAGATGTTTGAGGCAGGAGGTTTGATGGATCCAAACATCGACCTGAAAACAGAAACTAAGGAACCAGCAGAGACATTACAATTAAAAATTAAAAATGGCTTCAAAGAAAATAATAATAACTGTTTAAAAGTCAATTATTTACCTGACCTGCTTAATTAAAGACGTTCATGATGAAACACAAAGCAATGGAGGGTTAATGTTTATTTTTAATAACTGCTGTTTCATGTTTTATCTTGGTTGTTTTCCAGACAAACTTAAAGTTTATCGGTAATTTTTATGGAAAGAAGATTATCCCTTAAAGTATTTTTAATCTAACTGTCATTGGACGCAAGCAGAGAATAAATCAGCAAATATTAACTAAACAGAACCATTGATTAGTTATGGCGGAAGCAGAAAGGATGAACGGAAACAGTTCAAGAGTTTCACTGTTTTACTTTGTTTTGCTTCAACCTGAAGCTGAAATAAACTTCAGTGCAGTTTGAAAACTAAATGTGTGTTTAGCTTCATGTTGGTTGAAGCAAGTTGATCATTTGTTCTTTATGAGGGATTTTATTGTAATAAAACTTTGGGAACCACTGAGTTAACAGCTCTGCTAATCCGCCTCTTTTGCTTTTGCTGCTCCTCCTTAAATTCTCATATTCAACTCCTCTGAGACTTGGGGTCAAAGGTCAGGTATTATTTGAGCTTTTGAGATGCTAACCACAACAAGCCCCGTTGCTATGGTTACGCATCATAACACCTGTCCGAAGGTAAAACAATAAGAGCAAAAATCCCTCCAGAAGCTCAGGTTCCAGAACCCGATCAGAACCAGCGGATCAGAACCAGCAGATCAGAACCAGAACAGAACCAGCGGGTCAGAACCAGCGGATCAGAACCACCGGATCAGAACCAACGGATCAGAACCAACGGATCAGAACCAACAGATCAGAACCAGCAGATCAGAACCAGATCAGAACCAGCGGATCAGAACCAGCAGATCAGAACCAGAACAGAACCAGCGGGTCAGAACCAGCGGATCAGAACCACCGGATCAGAACCAACGGATCAGAACCAACGGATCAGAACCAACAGATCAGAACCAGCAGATCAGAACCAGATCAGAACCAGCGGGTCAGAACCAGATCAGAATCAGCGGATCAGAACCAGCAGATCAGAACCAGCAGATCAGAACCAGCGGATCAGAACCAGCAGATCAGAACCAGCGGGTCAGAACCAGATCAGAACCAAAGGATCAGAACCAGTAGATCAGAACCAACGGATCAGAACCAGCAGATCAGAACCAGATCAGAACCAGCAGATCAGAGCCAGATCAGAACCAGCGGGTCAGAACCAACGGATCAGAACCAACGGATCAGAACCAGCGGCTCAGAACCAACGGATCAGAACCAGCAGATCAGAACCAGATCAGAACCAACAGATCAGAACCAGATCAGAACCAGCGGGTCAGAACCAGCGGATCAGAACCAGCAGATCAAAACCAACAGATCAGAACCAGCGGATCAGAACCAGCAGATCAGAACCAGCAGATCAGAACCAGCGGATCAGAACCAGATCAGAGCCAGCGGATCAGAACCAACGGATCAGAACCAGTGGATCAGAACCAGCGGGTCAGAACCAGCAGATCAGAACCAGCAGATCAGAACCAGCGGATCAGAACCAGCGGATCAGAACCAGATCAGAGCCAGCGGATCAGAACCAACGGATCAGAACCAGCAGATCAGAACCAGCGGATCAGAACCAGATCAGAACCAACAGATCAGAACCAGATCAGAACCAGCGGGTCAGAACCAGCGGATCAGAACCAGCAGATCAAAACCAACAGATCAGAACCAGCGGATCAGAACCAGCAGATCAGAACCAGCAGATCAGAACCAGCGGATCAGAACCAGATCAGAGCCAGCGGATCAGAACCAACGGATCAGAACCAGTGGATCAGAACCAGCGGGTCAGAACCAGCGGATCAGAACCAGCGGGTCAGAACCAGCGGATCAGAACCAGCGGATCAGAACCAGCGGATCAGAACCAGCGGATCAGAACCAGATCAGAGCCAGCGGATCAGAACCAACGGATCAGAACCAGCAGATCAGAACCAGCGGGTCAGAACCAGTGGATCAGAACCAGCGGGTCAGAACCAGCGGATCTGGTCTCCATCTCTCTGGTTGGTAAATAACGGCTCGTTGTGGCAGCAGCAGTGATGAACTTTGCTAAAGAATATTAGTTGGTTCTGAACCCAAACCGCCTGACCCGCTCCTGTCCTGGTTCTGATGTGGAGAGGCTGATTGGAGGCCGATCGGGTTTTTGTGTCGGCTGCTGAGGAGAGTCGGGTCGGAGCGAAGGGTTCACTGGTCACAGCCTGAAGGTTTCAGAAATCAGGCCAAATGAGGAAATTATTTCATCTTTACAGAAACATGTAAAAGTCAAGAGCTTGAATTAACTTTACGCCAGCATGGATCAATTGTAATAATTTGGTTTCAGATCAGGAATTACAGGAATTAGAGATTAGCTTTAATTGTCTCCATCACAGAAACTTCAATAATAGAAACGCCTGCAAGCCGACAACGTCTCTGCAGCGCCGCGGCTCTCGCACACGGAAACCCGGTTTGATGGATCACAAATAATTACAGCAGCAATCTCAGCTCAGCGGTAAATTAAAGATAATTAATTAAAGTTTATTTTTGTAAGGTGTGCAGAGAATTTGTGAAAATCTTTTCTGATTAAAACGATCCTGTGGTGCAACGTTCCACAGCTCAGCCAACAAATGCTTTGTGGTTTTTCTATCTGATTTATTCGTCGGCTCCCAGAAGTTTTCACACCCTGCTGACCGTCAGCCAGACGACGCAACGAGGAACAACCGGATATTCATCCTGGGAAACTAATTCATCCGTCTGATAAGACGTGTTCACACCCTGAACCAAAACTTTGGTTTAATTACAGCGACTCTGAAGAACAAACAGCAAAAACACAACAAATATTTTCATTTTTTTACTTTCACATGATTTTTAAAGCTGACAGAAAAAGACGAGTTTAAAAAAACTTCAGAGCTTCTGTGAACCACATTACCGTTTCAAAATAGATTTGTTTTGTATTCTAATTGTTTAGAACAATTCTGACATTTTAATGAGGAAAAACATTAAAAATGATGATACATAAAAACATAAAGCCACGTCTTCAGCATCCATATAAACTCCTGAGGCTGTAATGAGACGATAAGGACTGACGGCCAGCAAGATGTTCAAAACGTGACTTTTTTCACAGAATCAACATCAAAACGGCTCCAAGTTTTGTGAAAGATCCATTTGGTCTGATTATCCTGCAGACGAAGGAGAAGTTTGACTCTCAGCAGATCGTCGGCTCAACGCGTCATAACGAAGAGCAGAAACGAGTTTCAGCTTCGCAGCAAAGAAACGACCAAACAAACGACTCAGCCTGAATCTGGGTCCAGTTCTGTTTAATCACTGATATTACTATACATATCATGACTGTAAAGATTATTTACTAAAGTTTCATGGTGATTATTTAGCTGCTCTGTGAGGGAAGGGATTTCATTGAGTTGCTGTGCGTCAGGTGTGAACACACCTGTGAGGTCATGTGACCCGGTTCTGTTATTACGGTTTGTTTTCGCTGCAGAAACATCACTGAAGGAGTTTATTCATCCTGCAGTGAAGACGCAGATATTAGCTGAAACATAAAGCTTCGTTTGCACCTTCGGCTGAAACGCCTTTTATTTTCCTCCTGCCCTGAGATGAGATTCGCCGGCGGAGGATCGACTCCCGAGGCTGTCAGGACTAATCCACACATACAAGCAACAAACACTGTTTTCTTCAAATCTCTCCATCAAACCCCCCAAACACTCTTTTGCTCCCAACACTTGAGCTGTAGGCTAACACTTTCTTACCCTCTGACAGCCACTTTCTGTTCTTATCAAGCCTTTTCTGTCTGCAAGGTGACTTTTCGCGCTCTCTCCTGCAGGAGGAATGAGCAGCTCGGCCGTATCCTGCAGCACCTGAAAGGTGACCAATGATGAGTTTAAAATCCCCAACCTGTTTGCACTTGGAGTTTCCTCCAGAGCGAAACGTGTGATGATGATGATAAGGTTTCAGCTGCAGGCATAAAAGCACAACCACTTCTATTTTCTTTGGTGACAAAACCACAGGCCTGACCTCTTCCTCCGGCCTCCAGCGGATTACAATATGTTCAACTTGTGACGTTTCCCAAGCACAGAGTGTAAGCCAACATGCACTGGACTCATTAGACAGACATCCAGCACAGCTTTGGCGCAAACAGCCGTCTAAAAATACCCAGACTCTGATTACAGGCAGAGTCTTCCTCAGTCTCCTGAAAGCAGAGGAGGAAGAGGAGGATGAATAGGAGCAACAAGATGACAGCGAGTGAGTAATATCTCAGAAGAAAATGTTGCAACACGGCAGGTTAGTTGCAGCCAGGAAACTGTAAAGGTGGTAAAAGAGGAGGATGATGGGAAATTTAGGGTGAGAGCAGATTTAAAGGGACGGGAGTCTGAACCAGAAGCAGGTTGAATGTTCCTCCAGTTCTCCATCACTTTCCACCACATCGCTGCTAAACCAGAACACTAAAACCTAATCAGCTCACACTCTGATGCAATTTTCCATTTCTTTTCTTTTCACCAGCTTCAATGAAGTAAAGTCTTGTTCCATCATCACTCCGACTCGCAGCGTCAGACGGCAAAGCTGATTACCTCCATGTTCTGAGAGCAGAGTCACTTCATCTGCACAACGAAAAGGATGCAGAACTTTCAAACCTTTTCAGATGACCTGAAAATTTAAATATGACAAATCTGTCAGGAGAAAAATATACAGCATAAAGTTTAAAGCAATATGCTGATTGGTTTGAGGATAATTAGTGTGATTTCAGTGAATTTGATGAAGCTGAAATAAAGTTCTTCTTATACAGTTATTTAAACTTTTCCATGTTAGCTGGAAAAACAAAACTTATACTTTTGACCAACATCATCTCTCACTTTAAATTAAACTTTGAGTTTCAAGTAGATTTTTTTTTGTGGCCTGTATTTTTTTTTCTGGAAGTAGACTGACAGGAAAGAGGGGAAGACATGAGGCAAATGCCGCCGGGAGTCGAACCTGCGACCGTTGAGGACTAAGGCCTCCATACGTGGGCTGTGCTAAACTGCTACGCCACCACATAACGCCCGAGTTTTAAGTTTTAAAAAGAAAAATAAAGTTAGTAAAAACAGAAGGAATATATTTCCTCCTCTGTGATTCTATTTGTGGAAAATCATGTAAAAGAAAAAACAATAGTTTTCAACATGAAGTTAAGAAAAATGACTGTATAAATATATTATTGGTACTTTCAGTGTCATTCTGAATATTTTATAAAATTAATTCATAAAATTTAAAAACTACTAAAATGTGGATTTGTTATTATAAATCCAGATTACCTGAAAAACAATTAACAATGAATTTTAGACAAAGTTTCTAGAGCCGTGGTTCAGTCCAAGGAGCCGGCGGCGGCTCCGGAGCCGGAGGTTGAGAACCCCTGAACCAGATTCATCGTTAGAAAGGATGAAGGTGATCTTACTGTACAAAAGGATCAGTCAGGAGAAGGACGTAAAAAGGCCTTATAGTAGCTTCCTTACTGGTCATTAACTTTGTTCTCTTCATTTATTAGTTGTTACTTTTCAGCCTTGCTTTGTTTTCTGATTTAGTTGTGACATCAGAACGGATCCAGGTATCAGACGGATTCTAGCAGAACTTCGCCTCTGCATCTCCGCAGCAGACAGGAAGTTAGAGCCTGGTTTACATCCTGTTACAACCCGGTTCTGCCAGGTCCATCAGGCAGAACCAGCAGGTTTCAGCTGTTTGTCCACTAAGAAAATAAATGTTTCAAATCATTAATGGAGGAATAATTTCTAACGTTCAGATTGATCAGTAATTGATCGATTTGATTGAATTGTTTTTGAGGCTGAAGCTCCTCTCTGCCGTTTCCCACCGACGGCCCGTCACTCATCGCTTCTCCTCGGGCCTTCGGCTAACGCGATCACATGACACCTGCTAATCTGATTGGCTGATCAGAACTGTAAATGAAACCAGCCAGAGCCAATTACAACAGGCACAAGTCATTAGAGGAGAAGACTTCAGGGAGAGCCGCGGTGCCGGGGACAGGTGCATCGCTTCTGCTCTGGCAAATTGCTTTCAGAATAGAGTTTAGCTTATCAGCTGCTGGCTGTTCCACCCAGTGATTGAAAGGCTGCGAGTTTCAGCTACAGCCTGCAGGAAGCAGCCAGACACACCGCAGGTCAGGAAGGTCCTGCTGTCAGGTGACGTTTCCAAAGCTACAGTCTGAACTTAACAGCAGTGACCCAAGAGAAAACATGGAGCTTCGATTTTAAACTCTTACATTCACTATTTTATTCATTCATTTATAAATGTCAGTTTCCAACAAAAATGTAACTCCAAACTAAATAATTAGTAAGCAAGCTAAATATTTAGTTAACAAACTAAATGCTTAGTTTACAAACTAAATATTTAATTTGAAACTGTGACATTTATAAATGAGTAATAAATATGACTTTTAAATGCGGCGCTGTGACGTCTGTACCTCTGTAACCAATAGGAAAACTCCACTGCTTAGGCACCGTTTGACCTGAAGAGGGCAGCACTGACATGCTGCTAGGAAACATATGGCAGAACTAAACACATTTACATAAAAATATCAACATTTGCACAGAAACGTGAAGACAGAAATTAAAACGCTTCTCCAAAAAGGTGTTGATGTTTTTCCATTAATGCCTGTTGATGCAAATTCCACACATACAAACACTGTATGTGCTACGCATAGAGCATGTAAAGCACAAATAGTGATTTATCTTCTGGATACATTCAGACATTTGGATAGAAACTGTAAATCTGAGAATGGAACCTTTTCAAATCTGTGTAGCCAAACAGAAACACATCGTCGTCGTAACACCTCTGTCATATTTCTATTTCCCCTTTTCTAGATAAACTGGAAGACACTCTCCATCAGCCATGTTGCCCTAACGCCATCATCTGACTTCATCTTTCATCCCATCCCGGCCGGCTCGTCTCATTTGGGTCGGCGTCTTTAAAAGCTCGTACAGATCTTGATGGAAAACGTGAGGGCGAGGAGGAATGAGGCGCCGTTTTCCACTCAGCTCCTCACAACAAGCAGCAGCAGTGTTTTATATAACAAGTATCCCAGCAGCGCCACACTCAAACACAAGTTCCCTGGGTGAGTGGGCAGAGGCATATTTGTTTAGGTGTGCCAGGCACAGCGCTGACTCCTCATCCGTGGATGAATCAGTATTCCAAGGACACACAAGAGGAGAGAGCTGATAAAGCCAACAACAAAGAGGGAGACGGAGCCGTTTCTTCCCTGGTGGAGCTAAACAAAGATATCCTTTAATCAAAAACGCAACATGAGCCTGTTTACAAGGTGGTGACTTCCCCCAGAGATTCTGCTACAAGAAATGAAAGGCAAAGAAAGTCATCCAGGAAGAGAGGCAGAGGTGTGGGAGTCAGAACAAAAGCACTAAAGTGGGAGAGAGACAGAGACTGTTTGGGGTTAATGAGGCGCAGAGGAGAGACGGAGGAGGAACGGGAAGGAAGAACTGCACTGAGCTGCGACGTGCTGCCAGTTCCTCCCCCGCTCTGCCTTTAAGCAGGGTTAAAACCCTCTGGATCAAAACCTCCAGATTATTCTGGATCTGCTTCTCTGGCATTAGTCTGGGTCAAAATATCAGAATTACTCTAGTGCCGCCTCTGGCTCCGCCCCTCTGGCTCCGTCCCTCTTGTCCCACAAACAGAACCGGTCCCACAAACAGAACCGGTCTCCCACTGCCAGCCAGGCGCAGGTCCTCCTCCGTCCTCCAGGAGGCGATGCGCCGTCATCAGGACCTTCCTCTCTTCCTCGGCCTCTTTGTTTGGGCTCCATTAACATTCAGCTGCTTTACTTTGAGCTTCTGGATCAGAGCAGATGATGTGACTGTGATGAACCCTGGGACTTATTACCGTGTTCAGCCTTCTGCCTGAATGTCTGTTTAGTGCCAGCGGTAATTAACGAGGACGCCTCTCTGCTACGCTTTAAAAACACACAAGGCTTCAGTCCTGAGGCGAGCTGAAGGTCTGTCCTCTGAGCTGAAGGCGAAGCGCTTTGCTGCTGCTTCACAGGTTTAATAGCAGGTTTGGTGGCAGCAGACACTGAGGATAATGTGAAAGTGTTTTTCAGACAACTGGGGTCTTGATAATGTATTCATGTCTCCAAATGACAAATGGCTCCCACCAGAAGGCGGTTTAACATTTAAATGAGAAAACAGAACAAAAACACCCAGCAGTGTGTGGAAACACAGGAGCCGGCCACAGAGGCACAAAGATATTAAAACCCAATATAAGCAAACAATTTCAATCCATCCCCACACACACACACACACACACACACACACACACAGGATGCCGGCAGAGGAGCGCCCAGCCGCTGTCCCAGCAGGGAATCAGCAGCAGCAGAGGATCGTTTGGTGCCGAAGCTTTGCTGCTGATCAGACTTTACAGAAGCTGCTTGTGGGTTTTGGGTTCAGGCTGGAGCAGAACCCGAGCAAACAGGGCAGCGCGGCTTCGCTGCCGGCCAGGTCCTGCTGCAGCTCGGCTTATCGCTCATTAACTCACAAACACTCGATGGGTGGAGGCACACACTGCGAGCAAACACAGATGGATGAAGGGCTTTCAACAAACAGCAAACACACACATTTCTAAAAGCACATCCAAGCTGTGCTGACAGGTCACCGAAAAACAAATAAACTACAAAAACTGAGCAAAAAAAAAGTCGTTTAAATCTTATTTTACTGATTCAGCAGCATTAGCTTGAACAACAACCAGGCCTCCAGTCACTAGGGGGCAGCAGTGCTGCTTGTTCAACTCAGCAGAAGGCGAACCTGCAGACGGAGTTCAGGCTTCAAACTTCTCCTTTTGCTGAAGCAGAAGTTTGAAAAACGACGACAGAGGCAAAGCAGAAAAAGGCCTTTTGACTCAACAACGTAAATTATTATTTCATCTAAAATATTAACATTGTTGCTAATTTTACACAACTTCTTTTTTAAGTTATAAACTTTTGAAAATGAAAAAAGATTTTAAAAAATGCACAAATACACATGTACTGTATGTAATTTACTTGCTGCACATTAAGTTATTAAACTGAATCTGGAAATTGATTTTCAGACTTAAAACAATAAAATGAGCTGCAACAACTTCAAATTGTATTTTTTGCAGCTCATTTTATGAATCTGTTTTGATAATCAGGTGATTGTGTGCAGAATGACGTCTCACCGCTTTGAAGCGATGCTTTCACAGAACAGAGGAAGGCTTTGACTAGGACATAAGTGCATCATGCAACAGCAAAACCTCACAGACAGAAACACTGACTAAATGTCCAAGTCCAAGTCCGGTTTTATGACTCATGTTCAAGTCTAGTAATAAAATGAAAGTTAGAAATTTTCTTTACTTTTTTTTTTTTTTACTTTTCTTTCAGAATAGAAGGGATTATTTTGAATGTTAATAAAGTTAAGTGTTAGACTTCCTTTAATTGTAGATGTTCTCACTCTTCCTGCAGTTTATTTTTTCCTCTCATGTTATTGTGAGCAAAGAGCTTTCATATAGATCTGCTTGTTTGACACAGCTCTGCTCTTAGCAGGAAATCCCCAGAGACTCCACATAAATATAAAGATGATGATGTGTAAGAGGAAATCAATACCCTGATAGCAGCCCACATAGAGAAGCTGTCATCCAATCACAGCAGAGATTACTGTGGGGACCGAGCCAATTTCTCAGGCCAATGACAGAAACTGCAGGAGTAAAATGGGCCGGGTCAAAGCTCGTTCTGCTGCTCGTGTTTCAGCTCGCAGCTGGAGGACTGAAAGGTGGTTTTATGCTGCGTTGCTGGTGAAACTGGAGCAGCAGGTAGAAGGAAAACCTGCTGCTCCTTTTAAAATGTAGAACAAGAACAGAGAAGTTTGAGCTCCTGCTGTGATGCTGATGGTTGATGTTCTGGACACGTTGGGTTCATGTCTCAGTTCTTCACTGCAGCATCTTCTGTCTGTCTGTCTGCCTGTCTGTCTGCCCGCCTGCCTGCCTGTCTGTCTGCCCGTCCGTCCGTCCGTCCATCCGTCCGTCCGCCCGCCTGTCTGTCTGCCTCTCCGTCTGTCTGATACTCATTTAATTTATCCAGGTTGCAAATCCTCGATCTACTAAACACACCACTCACTACTTGGTGATGTCAGTGGTGACATAACTGTTAAATGTCTGAACATTTAATAGTTTGTCTCAGACACTAAACTTTGACTAATCCCTCAGACTTTGCTGCCATGTTGGATTGCTCTCTTCCAGCCTTCAGCAGGACATGAGTTGATAATAATCAGAGCGAATCTGCATAACGCAGCATGAAATCAAATGACACTAATAACAAAAAAGATGGTTTGACTTTAAACAATAACTGACTGAATGCATTAATCTAATTCTGACTGCATTAGTGGATATGAACTGATCTGTATAATGCGCTTTGAGATGACATTAGTTGTGATTTTGTTGAATAAATTTGAACGTCATTTCAGGATATCTATCAGGTTACGTCTAAAAAAGTAAAGAAAACCATCAAACTGTCCTCTTTGTCTTCCTTACTCTCTCTGCTGGATCTACTTTCCATTTGTCTTTCTTCCATCTCTCCGCCGCCGTCCTCCTGGCTCTATATCTTCTTCTTGTTATCTCGTCTCATGTCCCTTCCTTTCTCCGCCTGCGCTGACCCCTCCACCTCTCCCCGCCTTCTCCTCCGGCTCCATCATTACTCCTCCTTCAGCACTCATCTTTCTACGGCTGCCGAATTCCCCGGCACAACGCCGCTATTCTGCTGCCTGCTAATAGAATCCCTCAGTTCCTCTAATGGATCTGTCAGGATCTCCTGAGAGCAGCAGAGCAGATGGATTGACGGGGCGGGGAGCGATGATGAGACAGACAGAAACTAAAAACAAAAGAGCGCCGAACAGCCGCCGTATGGGCCGACACACACAGCGCCACCAACGGGCGCCGCGCCGCCACTGCAGGACGATGACAGCCTCAGTCTGGCCAGGTGAGGACAGACAGGTGAGCCGGACAGCAGTGATGAGAAAACTAATCAAGCTGAGTACAAACTAACAGTTTTTAAATAAGGAAAAAGAATTGATCCAAACCAACCTGTGAAAAGTTGACTACACTGCAAAAACACAAAATCTTACCAAATATTTTTGGTTTAGTTTATAGTGTAATTATTCTGGTACACTTAAAATAAGAGAAAATTAACTTACAAGTAACTTTTCAGCAAAGACATAGGAGCTTGATCATTTCACTTATTACAAGACATCTTTCCCTTTGGCAATAAAAAATGCTTTTCTCATCAATATTAAGACATTATTGACTTAAAACGAGATCCAATATCTTGCTGAAAAGTTACTTGTAAGTTGGTAAAAGGATCAAAATTGAGACGTGAAAAACCCAACTAATCTGTGATCCAGTTTAAAGTTCTGATAAAACCTTCAGTGATCCAAACAGTGACCAATGCTTCCTCTGCATTTCGGGCATTTAGTCTTTACTCAGCTTCTGTTTGTCTGAAATGAAACGTTTCTTAAAGATCTTAGAAAATAAAGCAGAAGCAGCTGTAATTTGTGATGAGGTTTGCATTTTTTCACAGCGTTTAATGTTTGGTTCTGTTTGCAGGAAAAACAGAAACGTCTGACTGGATGACACAAATAAAAACAACTTTATTACAACCTTCAAACTTTCAGAAGAAATAAGACTAATAAAATATCCACATATTTCTGTTTTATAGCCTGGTATTAAAGGGACGGTGAGTTTCTGGGTCAGTATGTTAACCACAGATGTTAATAAACCGAACAACACCGATGCCAACACGTCGTTAGAACCATTTCCTGTCGTTTATTTTAATTCAGACTCGACTTCCTGTCGCCGCGCTGAAAGGAGGGAACTCACCGTTGTCTGTGGCGACGAACAGAGCCGTGTATTTATTCGCCTGGACATACGGAGACTCCCGGTCCAGAGAGGCCGAGGTGTTGACGGTTCCTCTGACCGGGTTCACACTCAGCCAAGCCGCCGGGTCGCTCAGAACCGCGTATCTGCAAAAAGGTTATGAGGACAGAAACAATGTGACTAGAACAGCAGCAAGAGATTCAGTTTCAGTTCATATTTATGAGCAGAAGCACAAACAGCGGCTGAGGCAAGAAAACATTTCCTAATTGTCTGATAGAGAAAAGAGAATTTACAACTGCTTCAAAAATATAATTAAAAATAAGAGTTGAGTCAAATAAAACGGGTTCTGAAGCGACTGCATTTGTTTTATATAAATATATAATTAAAGTTCAACAATAAAAATAGATTTATCCACGAATTGTTTACTTCATATAATTAAAACTGAGCGGGTGTAAATAAGCTTCTGTCAAGTAAACAAGGCCATAATAAAAACCAGAGGATAAGTAAAGCTCTGATAACCAACTGGAAAAAACACTTTTATTAGATTTTTATGCTTAATTATACATCTGCTAACTGTAGCTTTGGGTCTGAGCTGATAAACGCTCTCAGATGGTTTTATTTAAAACTGTTTTTCAGACACGACAAATCAACACCAGAAACATTCACCATGTTCCAGATGAACAACAAGGAAGGAAGAAAACTGGTGGAAGGTTAACTGTAAATGTTTCAACACACAATGTCCAACATCCTGGACAAATGCTAAGGCCAGCATTAGCCCCGTTGACGGCTAGTTTTAGCTCTGATCACAGCTAGCTTTATAGCTCTGATGACGGCTAGCTTTAGCTCTGATGACGGCTAGCTTTAGCTCTGATGATGGCTAGCTTTATAGCTCTGATAACGGCTAGCTTTATAGCTCTGATGACGGCTAGCTTTAGCTCTGATGACGGATAGCTTTAGCTCTGATGATGGCTAGCTTTATAGCTCTGATAACGGCTAGCTTTATAGCTCTGATGACGGCTAGCTTTAGCTCTGATGACGGATAGCTTTAGCTCTGATGATGGCTAGCTTTATAGCTCTGATAACGGCTAGCTTTATAGCTCTGATGACGGCTAGCTTTATAGCTCTGATGATGGCTAGCTTTAGCTCTGATGGCTAGCTTTAGCTCTGATGATGGCTAGCTTTAGCTCTGATTGCAGCTAGCTTTAGCTCTGATTGCGGCTACATGCTGATTAAAAAAGCTCTGAGCTAGCATCACAAACAGCTCAGGCTCCCCCAGTGGACCAGGCTTTGGTCCCCACAAGGTATTACAAACAAACGTGCGCACAAGCACGCAGACACACACACACACACACACACACACACACACACACACACACACACACACCAAGCTGCATAATTCCTTCTCCATACAGCTGCTCTTTGCCAAAGTGCTCAGAAGTGGAGAAATTGTCTTTGAAATTGAGCTCTTCAGCTAACAGAGCTCAACTAAGCCCTGGGAAATGGCTTCGCAATCAACTTCTGCTCACACCTTTCCCCTCTCGCTTCCTCTCACACAAACACACACACACACACACACTCGTCCTATGATTACTGCTGTTAACCTGCAAATAATGTGTCACTGTAACAGCAGAGGACTGCAGTCAGGTTAAATGCACCGTTAATGACGACATGTTTAACATCAAACACTCTCTCTGTCCCACATCGCTCTACCTCAAACACACACACACACACACACACACACACACACACACACACATGCACACACAGAGGATCTGAGTTTCATCTTTACTGTAGCAGGCCGGCTCTCAGCTTATTAACCTCCATATGTTTCCTTCTTCTCATCTCTGACTACATTATTGAACAGTAACTGTTACACGACGGTTTCATCATCTGAATGAATCAGAGTCCCGTCATCTGGAACATCTCGGATGATCTTTGCATGATGCCAATAACGGCGTCGACAAGCTGGTTATTTACGCAGCGGCAGTAAAACTGAGATAAAACTGGAGAACTGTCTAAATACTTTAGGGAACCTTTGATGAGAATGTTTATTCACTTTCTTTGAAAGTCATAAGGTGAATTTGACTTTAATATTCAGGGTAGATCTGAAGTCGTCTAAACGTTGAAATATTTCCCGTCTCACAAACACAGTCATGTAACGTCATCTGGGTACATAAATGGAGGCGGAGCCAGAAAATGTATAATTGCATGAACATTTTTAACATGTTGTTAATTAATCAAAGTTAACACTTTAATGTATCAGCGCTAGTAAAAAGTACGGCAAGCCATCAGTTCCACTTTCAGTTGATTCTCCATGATGCTTTTCAGAAGCGACTGGTTAGCTTAGCATGAGTTTTATGATGGTTTTATAGAGTAATTGCTGCTGTATTTACCCCTAATCAGTTCTGCAGGAGTGGAATGTGTTATAATCAAATCCAGACTGTAGAAGTTCGTACCAGATCATTACATTCCTTCCCAACATGAAAAGTGGCTGAATGTGTTAAAATGTTCAACCAGCCGTGAAGCCAAACATCTGCTCATCAGGTGAAGCCCTGGCCTTCCTGCAGACACCAGGATGATTTTCTGTAGAAAACCTGAAGAGTTCAAATCCTGCCTGAACTGAAGCAGACCGATCCACCAAATGAGCCAGATCCACCGTTTCTCCCCTCTGTGCAAACACAACAGCAGTCCATTAGAACGCTTTAAAGTGCAAATTAGAGAGACATTAAAAAGCCATTAAGAATTTCACTTCTGGTTCAACGTGTTTATCTGCAAAAGCAGCGGCGGCCAAAACAAATCAGTCAACAAATGAGTCAGTTTTTATCACCTGGACACATTCAACGGCAAATCCAAATTAAACCAGGAAAAACAAGCAAAACATAAAGAACAATATCCTGCCCACTTTTATTTCACTCAGGAGATTAACAAGATGCTTCCAGATTATTTTGGTAAAAGTTTAGTAAAGTTGAGAGTGACCCAGAATGACCCAGAGTGACCCAGACTGACCCAGACTGACCCAGAGTGACCCAGAATGACCCAGAGTGACCCAGAGTGACCCAGAATGACCCAGACTGACCCAGACTGACCCAGAATGACCCAGACTGACCCAGAGTGACCCAGAATGACCCAGAGTGACCCAGAATGACCCAGACTGACCCAGAGTGACCCAGAATGACCCAGACTGACCCAGAGTGACCCAGAGTGACCCAGAATGACCCA
>CAEFZX010014369.1:0-12477 GCA_903066825.1 Alfaro cultratus | reverse complement strand
ATGGATGAAAATTGTCTTGAAATGTATTATTTTTTATGCATCAAACCGTCTTGGTTCTGTTTAGGAAAAGAAATATGCTGTGTTTCAGTTACATTAATTTATTTATCATTACACTACATTAGTTTAGCACTGGATAGTAACTATGAGAAAATGTTTTCTTCTGTTCACAGTTCATGTTTCGCACAGGCAGAGCGTTGCTTCCGTACTGCGTCTTACATTTATTTCCCATTTCCTATGTAAGTATTTAATGCAATATTTCTGAGTGCCACACTGCTGGACAGCACACATTAAGAAAAAAAAAAGTACTTAATGCAGACATGTACAGGCCTGAATGGCCATGTTTGAAGCATTGGCCTTTATTTCACGCAGCTGTTTTTGAAAGATTGCCAGTACATTACGGAGTATTATGAGTGCATGGTTTATTTCACTTAACCAAATATTTGAAAGTGTTCTAAGACCTTCCACAGCTATGAACTTTACTCCCAAACATTAGTGGCTTTGTTGTTAAGAAATTATGTCAACCTGATAATTTGACACACATTTTAGCAGTTTTCATATAAGAACATAACTTTTAGGGAGGTAAATATAGTTGAAAAGACATGTATATCTTTCTTTCCACACTGCTTGCAGTTAAATCAGAGCAAATTTCTTTTGTTTCCGGTCACTTGGAATTGCAAAAATCATTTCTGTTTGCTAAACGGCACAAAAATGTCAGGAAGAACATGTAAGAGATTTATGTCTTCAAAAATGTAAGTTTACATACAGAAAGATTACTATCTCTTTAAACAATGAGGGAAAGCCCAGATGATGATGTTATGACTTTGGAAACTTCTGATTCATTAACTGGCATCTTTGCCAGATGTATGGATGTATTTTAAGGCCACACCTCAAACATACTGCATTCCTTGTTTGACATGAAGAGGAAGTCAAAAGAAATCACCCAAGATGTCAGGAAGAGATTTGTGAAGCTGCTCAAATCTGGTTCATCCTTGGGAATAATCTCTTGAGGTTTCTGTATTCATCTGTTCTCCTTTTGGAACGGGTCCAAATCAGACTTCCTGTTAAGTTCAGCCTCCAGGACGAACTAATGCTCAGTCAAAGACCCTCATTCCTTGATGTTTTCACAGGCAAAACATTTGCCATGCTCTGTCTGAGTGAATTGCCAGCTGAATACGTTGCTACGTTTCCAGTAAACCACAATTATTATTTTTCACTTTCCTTGTTTAATTATTTTTTTTTTTTTTACAAGAGGAATTTCTGCATCCCAAATGCTGGTATTTTTTTTTTAACAGATGTACGATTTTAGCTGCACCATACAACAAACAACTGAATGTTTTGTGTTATTAAAAAGAAACCTTAGTTTGAGTGTTGCAGAAAACTGGATAGTTTACCTTGGAGGGAAAGGTTTCCATCAGCACATTTAAAATATTCTCCTTAACCTCAGAGAGCCAAACTTGGTTCCTGCAGGTTATTATTCTTGGCCTCTTCTTGTACTTCAGATTTTATTATCCTTTATTACCTTTAAAGTTACCTTTCAGGTTAGAAGAAAATCAAGCCTCTTGTCAAAATTAGAAAATGAAAATGCTTAAAGGTAGTAAAACAAAACTATTTTTATCATTAAATACAGAACTTGCTTACATAAGCAAGACTTTTCTTAAAACTGTCAAGGTGAAGCGGTAACCTGAGGCTTCTTTGGTACAACAGCATATAGTTCAGCTTCCTAGGAACATAACATGACAACATAATTCCCAGGAGCTTTGGCTGCTACATGGATTTGTGTGTTTTATCCTTGAAACCTTGTGTAAAATCTAAATTTAAAACCTTGTTGACACTTAATATAGAACTTCCCTGGCCATATGCAGACATGAACACATACTGCTTAAATGCCTGAGCAGATTAGATCTTTTTTTTTTCTAATCTACCAGCTCAAGGCAAACTAAGAGAGATTCTTTGCTTCTATTTGTTCTCCTGTCTGCAACTCTCCAACCATTGGCTGGCAGGTACATGACCCCTCCGAAGCCCTGAGACAGGAGAGGCAGATAATATGGCAACCAGCCGAGGAAATGTGAGTCCTTACTGTGTTTTGGTAATGGTTGATGCTGCTACATGGAGACTGAAGATAAGATTGGAGCCAGGATTTCTGCTTAAGACTAAAAAGAAGGGAGGATTGAGAGACTGAGACAGACTGGAGAGGCAGAGTTAAGGGGAAAAGGGGGAAGTGACAGAGGAAGATAAGAGAAGAACTAAAGGCAGGAAGAGAGAATATTCTTGAGCTGGAGAAAGCAGGAAAAGTAGCTTGGAGGAATGGATTTAGGTAAGAAAGAAGAAAGGGTAGAAAGATGGAGAAAGAGAAAGAGAAGAAGAAGCACAGGAAATAGCAGACATGAAAAAAATATTTAAGCCATGTTTGAAGACAAGATTTTAAAGAGAGAGTGACTTGATCCCGGCGTTTCCACTTCAAATGTACTTTTACTACCAGCACTACAGATTTTTTTAGCATGTTGTGATTCATTAGAGTAATTCACATCTATCTTTTAGATGTACTTAGGGAAAATCTAATAAGGTTTGACTCACTGAATAAAACTGAATACTGACATGTAAATGTCTGCTGCAATTTGTTTTTAACACAGTAATGGAAATATATATATATATATATGTACATATATAATTTTCTTAGCAAATGTCAAATCCCTTAGTACCAACTTTACCAACCCAAGATGGCACATAATGCCTGAGGATTGCTGGTAAATATATCCTTCTTAAATGTGGCAGTGAGTTCATTGTACTGTATTGACCTCCACAAACACCAGAGCTCAAAACAACAGAGCACCTTTGGTATGTGGTGAAGCATGAAATTTGTTTTTCTTTTGTCAGTATGGAAGAAAACTCAAAGGAACATACCTTAAAGATTAATATTTGACTATCTTAATTATTGACAATCTTGTTACTTGACAGATTGTTATGGTTACATTTCAGAGAGTTGATGCATATCTTTCAGTTTTGGTCTAAATCCAAAGACCATGAGTAATGGTTGAAACATGACAGACTAGACAATAGAGAGTTTTTATATGGACAGATTATCCACTGTGACAAATTGGAGCAAATCATGCACTTCTGCATCCATCAACCTGTCTATATTCTGCTGCTTTCTAACAACACTTGTGAACAAGACACTAAGATACATGAACTCCTCTGCTTGAGGTAGAAACTGACACCAGCCCAGAGGGAGCAGTCACCCGTTTCCAGTTAAAGACCAAGGCTCAGACTTAGAAGAGTCAAATCTCATTTCGGCCTCTGCACCCTGAGCTGTGAACTGCTCCAGCGCTGGCTGAAGGTAATGGCTGGAAGACACTAAAAAACCCACATTATCTGCAGAAGGAAGAAATGAACCCCTAGGGCTCTTAAATCAGACACCTGCCTGTCCACCACTATGCCTTAGGATCCTGTTCATGAACACCACAAACAAAATCAAAGGTAAAGGGCGATGCTGGTGAAGGTGAACCCTCAATGGAAATAAGTTTAAATATGTCTCACTCCTTCAGCACCCTGAACACAGACTGACCAGACAACCAAACTCCATTGACACTGTAAAGATCTGGTCCACTGTATTCTATGATAGCATTGGTTCCTGCAAAATCAATTCCCAGTTTTAGTTAGTGTTTCCTGTTTGTAAGGTTTCAGTGGAAATAGCTAATTTTAAAAAAAAAATGAGGGAACAGCTGAGTCATTCTCTCTTGAGACTTTTATTGAAGCCATGAAAGCTTCTAGTGAGCCTTTCTGGGTAGAGAAACGTAACTTGCATTGTGATAATTAGAGAATGTTTCCATAAATACCAGCCTTTTTCTTGAAACGATAAAAGTCCACAGTTGAAATGTTAAATTCTTAGAGGTAGAAATGCAAAGCACAACTGTACTGAGGTTCAGAAAATGTCATGTTGTTGCCCTAGGAGAGTTCAGATTGCATTAGCAACAGCTTCTGCCTGTTATAGCAAGAAACAAGGGAAAAAGGCATGTTTTTCCCTGTTATCATTGTTAATGGAGCAGCTCTGGGCTGTACGTTGATGTGACAATGCAGATTAGACTTTCACTTCTTTGGAGCAAAGTTTTATCAAAACTCCGCCTGAACTTTTCAGGGCCCAGGATGAATAGCACACATTTTCATAAACATTTCCATTTCAAGAAGACTGCTGCATGAGAATAATAAAAAACCCTCTTTATAGTCTTGTTATCTGGATGAGCAAACTATCAGTGCTGACGGTTGTTAAGGTAGTGAGAAAACCCCTGACAGTATTTTACAACGTCTCAGACATTCATCAGTGTTCTGTGAAACTACAGCATTGTTGCCGGCATCCCCTGCTGACACAGTGACGTGTGCTAGATTGTTAAAAAGGATGTGCACTGTGCTTCCATTCATGCTGTATGGACGTCCAGGCATCACCAGCAGTACAGAAAGAACGCCGCAACGTCCAAAATGTGCAGATACGCAGGAGATTTGATGTTAATCTTTTTTTCCTTTCACATAATAATGAATTCAACATAGCCACTCCTGCGGTTGTATTAAAGTAAAAATGAATCCTAATTACTTTTATCAGCCTCATTGTGTATTTCTTGTTTGCTTTTATCCAATCTAAGTTTACTTCAACAATGTAATTTCACAGATGGGACCGTTATGTCTCAAAGGTAAGAGCAGTGGAAGTTAATGAGAAGGAACATAATCAGTGTTTTGGTTCTTCTATTGAAATCAAGTGATGAAGCTCTGTTTCCAAATAAAAGGCTTTGATCACATTCAGTGTTTTAGATTAAATAGTTTGACTTAGTCTTAACTGTTTAAATAAGATCCCCTATTTCTTCTCTCACATCTCATATAAAGGAAGCTATTTTTTAAAAGTCTGAAACGTAATACATTTGGCTAAATATGGACAGAGGCTTTAATTATCTTAAACTGTTAAGAATACAATCATTATTTTCATCTTACTTACAGTTTAACTGTTTGTTGCATCAGAACACAAAATCTGGAACAATGAACATTGTACTAAAAATAAAAAAAGTGTATTAAGCTATAGATTGGTGAGGTGACAAGAGAGCCTTCCCACCTCAAAGACCTGGAGCTCATCACCGAAGAGGATGAATGTCAGTGGAAACACACAAATAGCTTCTCCACGATTAAGAGAAGTGTTTGATGCTGTAATGTCATTAAAATCTAATTCTGTCATGATTGTAGTTGTGACCCAAATGCAGTAAGAAAGGCTGGCTGGCAGATTAAAAGCAGATGAAGTTAAATAAATTCCAGGACATTTAAAAAAAAAATCAAGGAACCAACAAAAGGAAACTAGAGAACATCAGACACAAAACAGTGAATGACTTGAGCGATGACAAAAACAGGGAACAGAAGAATCTGGTGATTCTGGTGAATCTTTTAACTTCAGGGAGGTTGATGACTGGCATTAGAACTAGATGTGTCTTTTCGGGAGAATGTTGTGTGGCTGGGGGAAAAAAAACCTCAGCAGAAAAACTGAGGGAAGGTATTTATCAAAAAAGAAAATTCAAAGAGAAAGAAACAAGACATCTAAATGATCTTAATGAGTAAAAGCTGAATACCAAATCAATCGATACCAAAATAAGACTAAACCTCAGAGTCTTATTTTGGCTAAATTAGGCTATAATTGTATTTACATGTAAATTTATCACGTTGATCAAAATCTTAACTAGTGTAACAACACTAGTTAAGACGTTAAGCTCAAAAGACAATAATGGTTCCAAAGACTAACAAATGATTTTCTACAGATACATAACAGAACCTCTACAAAAAGAACTGATATTGGATCAATTGTATTTACATAGATTTACTAATGGACACTTCCTTTTAACAAGACTACGCTTTCAATAGAACAACAAATATAAAAATTAACACCATTTCCACATATTGTTTTGGTCACACTGGAAAAAATATATTACCACCTGCATTACTAGTTTTTTCATCTTTGATTTATTATTTACCACACTGGCCAGGTGTTGTAGCACTTTCTTGCACTTCTGTGTAAACAAACCCGTTGACGATCACAAACACCCTGAGGCAAACTCAAGCTTGCCTCTCAATTTATGACTATTTGTCTTTTCCTTGTATATCCGCCCTCCAAAATCATTACTCCTTTATTAATAAAACATGTAAATCATTCAGTTATAATTGTTATAAATGATGGAAGTGTAACATGTCAGTCTGCATAATTTGAAAAAAAATAAAATAAAACAGTTTCGAAAGTACAGAATGTATCCTGTAATTCAATTTAACGCCCTAATACATTAATAGATTGATCACTACCTGCAATTACATGCGCACCCTCATAACTATTATCAACACTAGAAGCAAAGCGACGCAGATAGTGATGCTAATTATCCTCTTAACATAATTTTCTAATCTGACTGCTCCTTATAATAATCCGTTGTTCGTGAGTGAAGTACATCTTAAGAGACACTTGTAGGAGCTGCAGCGAGTTTTTCAAAAAGATTGAATCTACAACTGAGAGTTTAGATTATCTTGTTTTTAAATGAGGCCTAAAACAGAACAGGAAAGACTCCTCAAAAGCATTAGGTATTAAAAACTGTAAAAAGATCAGCTCCAGGCCTCAAGAGTTCCCATTCTGCAACTTTAATGCCTTCTCCAAAAACACCTGAATGGAGTCATTCAGCTCTGGAGAGGCCTGGTAACGAGCAGTTCATTTGATTCAGGAGTGTCGGAGAAGAGACACATCCAAAAGTTACAGGATAGTAGCTCCTGAGGAATGGAGTTAGGCACCCCTGCTGTAAAGCAATGCATAAAAACAATAGACTATTTTTATCTGTGAAGCCTGCAGTGTTTGTGTAGACAAATTTACAGAAGGCAACATAAAGATTTTTTTTTTCATCATGAACTTTTATTATTATGTGAAATCCAAATGGCAGCATTTTCTTAATTGTATTTTTTTTTTATCTTTGGTGGCTAAAAACAATAAAATTGCAACAAAAGTTTAGTGGCATGTTTAAACTTGATATAGCCAGTTAGATATTTTTTTTTCTTGTGTGTCTATGCAGCAAGATGCAGCATAGACACACAACGCAATTTAGTTTCAAGCTGGCTAATTGAATTCAGCTCATTCATGTACTGGGCAAAACACAATGTAGAAAAGCTAAATCACTCATATTGAAAATTTGGAATAATTTATTTGATCAACATGTGGAATATACAAATATAAATACATTTTGATTGACAAAAAACCCCACAGAACCCCAAGACAAGCTGCCTGGAGAATAATGTTAAACCGATCAAGTTGGCATGCCAATATTTCTGTGTAATTCTTGTTTTATTATGAAAAATTACATTAGAAATAAAATTGTAGTTGCACTTGTTAAAATTTCTGATTTTGGTGATGTAGGATGAAGTAGGATTACAAAATAGAAACCTTTCTTTTCAAAGGAAAATAGGATCTGCTGGATTTGTACAAGATGCTTCCTGGATGTTTCCCTTTAAAAGTGTTTTGTGTTTGTCATACTAGGAGGTAACATCATGGCAGATCCAGAATTAACTACAGGAACCAATAATGTCTTGAGATCTCTGTCACTGACTGAGAGCTTTGGACCCAGGACAGGTTGAGTACAATGGATGAAAATTAGAAGCCTAATAAATAAAAACAAATATGTATCAATGTTTCTTTGCAAGAAAAGATATTCACACACATATATATCTATATATCTTTGTTAATATCACTGTATGTAAGTTTATATTGTATATATATCTTACACTGTTTTAGAAGTATGCCTTTTTAGCTTTTAGTCTCATTGTGCATGTTTATAGTGACAAACATTAAATTCATTCACAAAGCTATTAACTGTCTATGATTTCTGATGCAGAAAATGCAAGGGCCTTGATAATTAATTTACAATTATAACAAATAATAAACATATATGTAAAACATGGCATGTTTTACAGATTAGCAAATAATCAAACCAGGATATTCTTGAAGACTCAAGTATTTCCCCCTGCTGCTCATCTGATCAACACAATCTCTGTGTTCACCAGTTTTTCTGTCCGCACATTGAATGCTGCCATTACATAATGCATTGTCCTTTGATCTCCCTCTAAATCTCCCTTTGAAAGGATTTTTTTCACCTTAACACTTATAAAATAAAGTTAGCCAGCTGCACATTCAGTCCAATGTTCTTTGTCTGGCTCAGAACATGTCTGCTTTAAATGAGGTTGTATAACGTTGCAGCAGTTGGAAAGCAGGCGTTGTTTGTGTTTGAACATCTTGCCTGCGAGTTATTGATTTGGGAGGTTTTACTGTGAATATTTTGAAACGAGTGCAGCTGCTCTGTTGTGCTGCCTCTCTCTGTGTGTACACAGTTCAGACGTACAAATTAACCAAAATGTCAGAACAATCCCCAACATACTCAAACAACATGCTGCTAAGTGTGTGTGCGTGTGTCTGCGTGTGCTGCTGTGCACATGTCTCACATAATATGTAAATTTTGCTGGCATGGAAAACGGATATATCTCTGTCTGATCAAGCTGAAAACTTACTGTCCAATCAATGTGTCTCTAGTTTTGTGCACAGCTTAAAAAATAATCGCTGTGATGTGAAATATCGAGGCAAACATTTGGTGGTTAATTAAATAATGGTTTAAAATGCAACTTCACAAACTGGTGGTGTTTTTTTTTTTTCTGCCTTTATCTCTTCAGTCTGCCTTCCATGTGCACCTCGCTGGTTTTTTTTTGCTACTGCCTCTGTCCTGCTCCTTTGAAGTCCCTTGCTGGAACACTCTGCACCTGGTCGACACTGCCAGCGCACCGGGGCTCGTGCAGCCTGGAGGAGGTCTGGTGTCTGGGGACCTGTCACTCCAGGCCTCTCTGACAGAGCAGAGCAGAGCAGCACACAGCTGCTTCTAGGATCAGTGAATCTCTGACTGCTGGTATGGAGAGAACAGCCAGGTGTAGGTGTATATCCACTCTGTGTCTGGGGGTATCTCTGTCTCATTTTTTTCGTTCACTCGCCTGAGCAGCAGAATGAGCACTGCTGGCAACAGAAACAGTCAGTCCAACTGTGAGGCTGCATGTGTCTCTGTGAGCGATTGCTGATTGCTTGAATATAAATTGGATGTGCTCATTCACCTAAATCAAGGCCACATGCCCGGTCCCACAGTAAAGTGCTCTGAGCGCGATGAAGCGTTGTACTGTATCTGCCACTCAGCTTTGGAAATAAATCCGACCACTTTTCCTGGCCTACATAAAATAGTCCGGGTAACCTTCAGAGATTCCCCTGTTGATGGAAACTGACTTTTTCATCGACCTCATTTTAAAAGGTTTTTATATTTTTCATGAGCACATTTAAGTTATCAGAAGAAAATTTGCTTTTTTCACATTGGTCCTACTTTCCTTTAGAAATTCTCAATTTAATGCTGATAAATTAAAAACACATTGAAAAAGTAACTGTTTTTTAGCTGCATTGACTGTGGATATTTTAAAAACAGTGAATCAATACAATTAAATGATACTGCACGCCAAATATCACGGTGCCTTAAATACATGTGTTAAACTTTATCATTTAGGTTCTTGATGATATTAAAATTTATTAAAATGCAGCTATAGTGCTGGGATTCTTTAACATTTTAGTGCAGTGATTTGTCAAATCATAACTCTTTCTGTTGCTAGGGTTATGCGGGTGCAAAAACAAGACTTAAAAAAATCCACCTTTCATTGAATTACTTAATAGCAACAGGGTAGACAATCCCGAAGTCAACATTTGGGGACGCAAAGCTGTAAATAGGATGTTTTTCAACTGGTCTACTTTCATATACAGTATATAAAACTTTTATTTTCTAATAAAACTGTGAAAAAATACGGTAACACCTGAGCAGCACCATGGTCCAATCCCCTCCATGCCTCAGCATATTGATGCAGTAATTCAAGCAAAGAGCCTCAACAAACTATTATATGGATGTATTAGTGAAACAAGTCTTGTAAATATAAACATAATGCCAGCTTTGGCAGTTTGCCTGTGATTTAAATTTGTGATACTCCAAGTTGCAGAGGGGAGAATTTGACTGGAGAAAAGTGCTCGGGTTCCTGTGCTGCAAAGATGTCTGGGTTTCTGAATAACAAATAATCTCAGAATTTTCTCTCTCTAGCAAAAGTTGCAGAGTTCATCAGTTACTTTGAAATTGTTCAATTGTTCAGTCTTTCATAATAAAACAAGCCCTTTCAGCTTCATCAGCTGTTACCTCTGATAGATCTGAACAAGGCATTTCACAACTCAGTCTCCTGTTTTTTTACCTGACAGAAATAAAGATAATAAATGATTTCTCTAACACATGGAACATCATTGTCCCAGTTTAACCTGCAGAATAAAAGGAATTACTCCAGTTATCGTCATAACGAATGTAGCTAGCTAAGTTCCTAAAGTTGAAACATGGATTTTTAAACAGAAAGTTTAAGTCCAGGCTACTTCTATCTCAAGTAAATTTGACTTTTAATTAGAGCTGACCCCAACAGGGAGAAAGGAAAATCTGAGTCAACTATTTTTTTAGTCACTTGGGTCAAAAGCCAAATAAAAGTACCAGAACGGGTAGAGAGGGGGCCCTATTACATAGAGCTTTGCTACATTTTTGTTTTTATAAGTACAGCCAAAATGCTAATAAATCAAAAAGCCTACAAGTCATAACCGCTCATTTACTTGCAACAGTGGAGCCCAGGAAACATTGATGAAACATTTGCAAGTAAAATAAAATTCAAGAAACTGAAAGCTGTTTGCTTTGACTTATGGATGCAGTTTGTCCAAAAATAGTTTTATCTGAGATTGCCCACTCTTGTTAAAGATATGTCTTTCCCTGGTTAAATGTTTCTCATGCAAGCAATTAGAAAATCTGTTGGTCTTTTGAAAACAATCCTCAAATGCCTTTCCTGACTATGTAGTCAGTGAGTCTCTCTCTTCTCTGATTTGTTAAGTGTTTTGTTTTTTATGACACATTAGATAATGGACAGAAGTCTTGAAAACAGTAGTTCAGTATTTTTGTTTATATCTTTTAAAAAATTACACACAAATAATTCTTTTTTAACAGATTTGTAAGCTATGTTTATCAATAAAATGTAGACATCGCTCAGTGGTTTTTAATATGGTTGTTGTGGCTCACCACTCAGGGTGGCATGTGGTGAGGGTACCACTTGTATTTGAGAAAATAAATTGCACCTGAGCAACTTTTATGTTGGTTATTTGAATAACTATTCAAGGGAAGTATGAGCCCTCTTTGGTTTGTCAACAATGTAAGTAATGAATGAGAATATGGCCACACACCATGAACAGTTCTTGATGCTGTTACTATATTAAAGTTGTAGATTTTGATTCAGATGGCTTACAGGCTCTTTTCCTGTCATCTTTAGCTTGTAGTCTAAACTACATAAACTGTTTCTTATTTTGTTCTTTACTTCTACTAAATATTAAATCTGTTGTCACACTGTTTCTTATCTTACTTTGTATGTATACACCCTGAAAAAATACAGTGGTTAAAACCTAAAGAAATAAAAGCCATTATGTCGAATGTTATTTTCTGACAGGACTAGGAGATTCATGTGTCTTTGGATTGACCCACATTTTGTATTGATTGTGTGACGTACATAAAGGTTCTGAATTCAGTGTATAATAATGTTAGATGTGGAACATTTTTTTGTTGTAAAAAAGCAAAAGTATGTCACTTTTTTTCAACAAATCAACTTGGGTGTCAGGTTTCAGAGTTATCTTTTGGGTAGTACAGACATAAAAACAGCGCAATTCAACTTAGATTGGGCAAAAGAAATTTGAGGCAAACTATGTGAGGCAAGCAAGTTATGGTTTTCTGGTACCTGAACAGTACCAAACAATTCTTGCTAATGCTAAAATAACTTGCTATGCTTCATATTAACATATATTTAATTCAAAATATTCTCAGTGTTGTTAATTTACAGTTGCACATAGAAAATATTGCGATATCTAAAAACTAACAGCCTTATTCTTTCCAGACTACTGTCACAAAATCACCTCAAACTACTTCTGTTCTTCAAGCAGCCAAGATGCAAATTTGTCACACACGATGGATCAATCATTTTCCCACCATCCAGCTGTCAGAATAAGAAAATATCCAGTTGTGATTTTATAGTATTAGGCTGTTTTTGAAATACTGTCATGAGGATCAGAATGGACTGTGCAGAAACCAGTTTTGTAATTCAATTTCAAAGCTCCATTCATCAACAGCAACATCAACAAAAACAAAGTTCGTACCAGAGTGAGGATAAAACCATTACTATTTTTTCCTCTTGGATCTCATTTACATCAAGCCTGAATTTATATCTTGTGTTTATGTTGTATTCAAATAAATGTAACCCAGTCCAAAATAAAGGTATTTTGTATTGAGTTAAGTTCATGGAAAGAGTAATAATTTAGAATGTGTTAAGCATGTTTGCTTAAATATGTTAAAA
>CAEFZX010014367.1:0-11677 GCA_903066825.1 Alfaro cultratus | reverse complement strand
GGGTTCGCCCCAAGGGGAAAATGCTTATAAAGTATATTCTATTCTGTTCAAGAAAATTACCAGTAGCTATTAAATTCTATTAATTTCAGACCTATTTCTAATTTGCTAATTTTGCTGTAAGACACAAGTACTACAAACTGTTCCACTCTGCAGTCCCGTGGTTTATTAAGACAAACCCTGGTCATTGCAAATCTGTACAATTTTAAGAGCTGACAAGATAAACAAGTACACAGTAAATGTAGCCAATTTTCAAAATATGGTTTTAATACATTTTAAATAATTCAGATTTTTTATTTTCGTTCTACAAAGATAGTTGAATACTTACATGCCAAATGAACTTTGGCCTTGCGGCTCACCAGCAGGCCATAACGATTCTGTGCAGCACAGTCATACTCGCCCATGTCTGCATCAGTCCCCTCTCTGCGTTTCTGGAATCTATGGATTAACAGTGTTCCATTTTCCAGTATTTGGACCCGTGGGCTGAAAAGTAAGGGCAACCCATTTTTACGCCATGTAATTGTAATCGGTTGCTCTCCTTGCACCTGGCAATCCAGCATGAGCGGTTGATCCCTTACTGCGATCACATCATTTGGTTCCATAATGAAAGACAGTTCTGAGGCCAAACAACAACCTGCAGACAAAAAGAGAAAGGCAGGTAATAGGTAACAGATATTTAATTTATCTGTTAAAAAAATGTTTCCTTATTTATTCAGTTACGCACAGTTAAACACTAACTTATACAATAGCTTCTGAAATCCCCAAAATGGGAAAAATGATGTATTATTCAAAAAGGCTCAGTGAACAACTAACTAGCTTGCTGATTGATAGATGTTTGGGCTGACTTAAAATGTATGCACAGAAGAAAACTTGCCATAAATAAGGATTAAGGTGAATGTTGGTAAATCTAACTTAGTTTTCAGTGGCAAGCAAGCCAATCATCTGGTGAGGACAATATTAACATCATGTTCAGGCTCCAGAAAAGAAAAAAACGACTGAAAGTGTTGCCAGGTCGAGATCGTAGACCCTCTATTGAAGCAGGGGCTACTGATGACAATAGCACTGTGACTGTGAATATTTGCACCCAACCCCCAGTAATCTTAGTTAAAAGTTCCCATCATCCACCATACACCCAGGGGCACCATCTGCCCCTTCTTTATAATTCCAGTCAACCCCTCCCGACTCTTCTCGTCCTTTCAGATCCATCTCTGAGGTGACTTTCCCATGCTACCAAATCTCTCATCCTCACCCTTGTCCTCTTTTCTCCATGATCATGGTGACACCCCCAGTCTTTTTTGGTGTTAAAGTCCTCAAATGCAAAGAACCCCAAAGCTTAACAAAAGATTCTCAGCTTCCCAGCTGTGAAGCACTAACAACCATCCTTGAACATGAATTAGTTGAGGGACATTCTCAATGTCGCTGTGGAGGTTTGAATTGTGCTCATCTAAAACACACTGCAGTTTCTGGTTGTTTAGTTGTCATCAAGTGTCTGGATCCTTGCTAATGCTTGGATTGTGGGGCCACTGCTCATATTGATCATGTTAATGTAGTAAATAATGTATTATATAACAGTATAACAGGAAAATATCATTGAGTCCGAATTTAGGTAATTTAAATTTTTCAGTTATGACATCAATCCATTAACTAAATTCTACCTAATGCATAAACATAATTCACAAAGAGAAGTTTTTGCACTGCAACGGGCTACCTGAGTATAAGTAGCCCTGAAAAAAATACAGTTGTGTCCAAAGCGTTTAACAAATTAATTCTATTCTGGTAGAAAATAAGACAGGCATCTCTCACAGCATGATAAACACTGTAAAATGATCATCAATTCTAGAAAAAAATTGTGTTTTTATTTCCCTTTTATTCAGCTCTGGAGGAAGCTAAATATTAGTATTATGGCAAGGATGGCTTTAACCTCAAAGAATTGTAATTTATTGTCAAAAATCAATCATGTATCTTGACTTTTTTCTGACTTTTAATCAACAAAAACACCAGGGGAATGAATTTGTACTAGATTTTGAGCAGGGTTCTGTTTCAAGTTTTTGGCATTTTGTTTGAATGAAAATGAGAATTTGTTAAAAATAGTAATGCAATACAATACAATATAATATTTTCTCAACCTATAAAATAACTCTGCTGTTCAGTGTCAACCTTAACAATTTCTCCTTTTTCCTGTCATCCTTTAGGGACACCTGCATGTAAACATACTCAGATTCTAGGTTTTTTGCTTCTAAGATCTGCATACATATGACTGTGATTAAATGTAATCACAGTCACGGGTCTGCTTCACAGCCCATTGACCTTTGTAGCAAATCTTCCCCCTCTCACAACCCACCTTCCTGTCAGATCACTATCAATAAAAGCCATGAGAGTAGAAAAACCTTTTTTAAAAAAGAAAAAGGCCAAAAACTGATTAATTTTAATTGATCTTTATTTTACTTTATTTTTTAAAGAATGCTGATTTCTCAGCTACTTTCCTGCTTGTAAATAAAGGTTTGATAGTTAAAGAAAGTCCAGTCAATAAGTAAGCATCTGCCTTTAATGAGTAGCCTCCCACTCTGCTGATACTGTTTGCCCTGGTCACCCTGGGGAAGCAGAGTCCCAGCCCTCATCCCTAGGAATAATTTCAGGGCTCTATGAGCAGATGGGGTTAAGGGATCAAATATAGTCAGAATTCATTTTTTATAGCTGTTTTAAAATGCTTGCCATTGCTAGTATATATCTGTATTAGGTTGGGTCTCAGAAGATACTACATTCTGAATAAGTCATATAAGATATCTAAGCAGGTTCATTCTAAAGGAAGCCATAACAACACCCTGCACATGTTTTTTCTTCAGGTTTACAGTTTTTAGCACAGGAATTTGTGTCAAAATACATGTTTGGATTGATATCTGCGTTTTTCCATATACAGTACAGTTCCTGACTAATCCAAACACTTAAATATACAAGATTTATGTGATGTTCACATGGTGCTCTGTGTTTTTTTTGTTTGAGCTTATCCATGTCACGCCCCTCATTCCCGTTATTCCTCGCACCTGTGTCACTCCCTGATTGTTTTCTTCTTAAGCCCCTCTCAGCCATAACCACGCTGCCAGATTATCCAACGCTTTCAGCAAGTAGTTTTCCAGCACTCCTACCTCGCCCTCATCATTACTACCACGCTTCTGTTCATTGGCTTTGCCCCTTTTGCCTTGCCCTTGTCGGACCGTTGCTAATCGCCCATCTGGATCTCGACCCACGCCTGTTTTGATTACACCGCTCTCGCCCAGTCCCACGGATTCTGCTCTCAGCCCTATCGTGCATGACCTCGGCCCGTCTGACCAAGAATTTGTTTCTGGATTTGGTACTTCTGCTGGACTTCTGCTGCCTCACGGAGTTTATGCGCTGCGCTGCATCAGCGCCTCCCCTCTCCAGGCACTTCCTCCTGAGCCCTGCGTCAGTGCAGCATCTGCTCGCCTCCTCGTCCCTCAGCTGATCACACCAGTACCTGATCGCCAAGCCAGTGCTGCAGCTGACGATCCTGTGTGCCCGGTTTTGAGCTGCTTTTAAATAAACATCTGAGTTTTCTGCTCACTCCTGTGTCGTGGCTGATTTTCTGGGTCCCTCTACTGAATCATTCCAATTTATTATAAAACTTCAAGATAACTGTCTTTGTTATTTTCCTGCCACCAATCCTCTACTCCCGCCACCTTTGTCACTGGTATGAATAAAAGTATGTCAAAAGTGCATTAAAATTGGGGCTGGAGATGTTGATTCAGAAAACACACTCCTTGCTGAAAGCAGAGTCTTCCCCAACCTAGTCCCAAATGGATTAAAACTAAAGTGCAGAATGGCCCCATTTCATACCAGATACTACCCTCATGCTAGCCAGGTTCATTATTCCAGATCCCAAGAACCTACCGTTGTGCAGTGTTGCATATGTAGGGTAGAAGAGGATGGGCACCAAGGCAGTAGAATGAGTTCAAGAAACAGTACAGGGTCTACAAGAAAGTACAGAACAACCTGAGCTTCTTGAGGAAGCTAAGATCATTCAATGTTAGCAACAAAATCCTGCAGATCTTCTATAAGTCTGCTGTTCAGAATGACATCTCTTCAGCCATCATCTGTTGGGGAGTGACAGAGCGAGGGATCTAAAAAGGCTCAACAACTTAATTAAAAAGTCTGGTTCTGTTCTGGGGATGACTGGAACCTCTGGAGATGATGCAAAGAAAGATTTTACATACAATGAAGAAAATTATGGGCAACTCCAAGCATTCTCTTCATGAAACTGTCACAGAAAAACAGGATGTCTTCAGCCAGAGCTTTCTTGAAATATGTTGTAATATAGATTGCTACAGGAGATCTTTCCTGCCCACAGTCGGCAGCATCAACAACTCTTTAAACAACCTTAAATTAATGAATTATCCATCCATCCATTTTCTTTACACCCATCTCCCTAGTGGGGTCGGGAGGTGCTGGTGCCTATCTCCACCTCTTGTTTGGACGAGAGGCGGGGCCAGTCCATCGCAGGGCAACACAGAGACAAACAGGACAAACAACCATGCACACACACTCACACCTAGGGAGAATTTAGAAAGACCAATTAACCTGACAGTCATGTTTTTGGGAGGAAGCCGAAGTACCTGGAGAGAACCCATTCATGCACAGGGAGAACATGCAAACTCTGTGCAGAAAGACCGGGAATCGAACCCAGGACCTTCTTGCTGCAAGGCAACAGTGCTACCAACTGCTGTGCAGCCCCCTTAATGAATTATAGCAACATTTAACTTCCCTTCAGGACCAATAAAGTATTTTTTAATTGAATTGAATTCCCATCCTGTGCCAGGAACCAGCTCCCCAACTGGTCCAAGTTCTGTACCGCCTTCTAAAATTAAGTCTGAAAATACTTTATTACCCGATTGTGGTACTTTTATATATATAGTTGCTGCTCCTCCATATGCAGAGGAGCCAGATCAGATAGAAGGATGGACGGATGGACAGAAGGACGGACGGACGGATGGATGGATGGAGAAAACAGTGGTAGTATTGTTGGATTGATAGTTTCTTTTAGTTTTACTCTTCATTAATCTTAAAGCACAAATAAAAGAACCAGCAGTTTACCACAATCGGGTAATAAAGTATTTTCAGACTTAATTTTAGAAGGCGGTACAGAACTTGGACCAGTTGGGGAGCTGGTTCCTGGCACAGGATGGGAATTCAATTCAATTAAAAAATACTTTATTGGTCCTGAAGGGAAGTTAAATGTTGCTATAATTCATTAAGGGGGCTGCACAGCAGTTGGTAGCACTGTTGCCTTGCAGCAAGAAGGTCCTGGGTTCGATTCCCGGTCTTTCTGCACAGAGTTTGCATGTTCTCCCTGTGCATGAATGGGTTCTCTCCAGGTACTTTGGCTTCCTCCCAAAAACATGACTGTCAGGTTAATTGGTCTTAGAATCTGTATATTGAGAACTTTACCTTTTGGCTTGGCTCTGTCTTCACTTAAAAGAGATTTTCTCTTAGACATAAAAGTTAATATTAAACCCTTCAAAAAGTTACCCAAAGTTTGGATAAAGAAATATTACTTTTTCAGTTTAAAATATTCTCTAAAAAGTAGTGAAATGCAAAAGGTTCTTATCAAGGGATTAATTAATTTCCTAAGCTCTTGTTTTCTGTTACAGATTGGGTCTTAAAATAGATTCATGATGTTTTTGAATATAAGAAGTAACACAGTTCAAAATTAGTGAACATTTGTTAACATTTAAAATATTCAAGTGCACCTATGAATATCTAAGCATATGTGATTTAAAATTTACTGAGCACAACTTCTTCCAAGACTATTACTATAATGAAGTTTTATTAAGGGATGGAAATGCCAAGGAACCTTGTCAATAGTATCTAATGGTTGGGACGACGGGACCCCTAGAGGTCATGAGGACACCATAGGTCAAGGCGAGATATGTAGATTGGGGAGGATGGGCCCATTTGTGTATTCTCCCCACCTTCTGCTGCCATTTGGAATCTGCTGGCCCTGAACTTCACATAACCACAATCCCCTCCTCCCAATAATGAGACTAAAAAAGAAAATGGGGGAGTTGGAGTCCCCTTTACTTCATGCTAATGCTTCCTTTTCCTTCTTTGAATCCATTTCTGTATGATGTTGAATTTTTAGAGTACTTTACAAATTTGAGCTTGCAATGACAGATAAATGTAATCTTTCCTATTGGAAATGTCTTTTTCAAAAGAAAAGTACCACAACAACTGAGATGAGTGCAGTACTCATATAGGTTTAATCAGTCTTAAGATATTAATCCATTCTAATAATGAATGTCTTATAAATTTGCAAGACAATAAAGGTTGTTTCTATTCTTCCAATCTTATTTTATAATTGCTATGTGTGTGAGTTATATGAAAAATATTTTTTATTCCAATTTGTTTTTCCACATTTGCAAAATCACGATTATTCTTCTTAACTTTGCTTTTCTAAGTCCATATGAGCTGAGTTGTGATGCATTAGACAAAACAGGTATATTTCCAGATTAATATCAAGGTATCCACATGACTGCAGCATTCTGCATCATAAAATGTCCACTTAACAGCAAACGTTACTTTTACATCCACATTTTACTTCCCACATTTTTACACACTCTTATTGAACACTCCACAGCGTTCTTATTGAACAATGTGGTTCAAAACCAATGTGGTTTTATCTGGTGATAAAATCACACAATCACCACCAGAGAAACTGCAGATCTTCATTCTACATATTTTTGAAACAAGAACCAGTCATTGGCACAAAAACAGGTTTGTACAAGTGTCTCATGAACATGCAGTTCAGATTTTTAAGGCTCTACCTGATATGGCCAGGAGTCAAAATAATAATTTTTTTTAATAAATTGTAATGAATTAAATCAAACTAAAAAAAATCTATCAATTAAAAACAACTTTCCATGACAGTTTAAACTTGATAAATAAGAAGTAATTTCATTTTGCTTTGAAAAATCCAAGTACAGCATTAGGATCTTCATAATGATATCTTTACTTGGTTTAAATCTCCTTCACATTAACAAACCTTCTCCAGATTGAGATGCTTGTCTCTTTTCTATTTCTCTGCAGGACACATCAGCCACCACAGACCCTTTGTCTCTCTGCAACCAAAGGAGGTTTCTGTTGGGTTAACCAACAATAGATCCAAAGCCTGATAGAGAGGGGTAGGACACAGCCATGGACAGCTGTAGGAGGATTACCCCATAAACACATATCCTTATTAAAGTCTCAGTATGAGCACAGACAGGAGGCAGTGTTATGGAAATGATGGTGTCAAGGTCAAGTCACTGGGGTCTGAAGACTTTTAGGATTACTATTTTGTCCATATCCCCTCCAGACCCAGACTGCTCTGTTGACCCAACAAAAAAAAGCAAAGGTCAGAGGTTGGAACCATTTTCTGGTTGAAGCCAGACCATCTAACATCTGCACTTCTCTCATACAAAAGCTGTCCCTTTTAAATTGAATTTTTTTATTTTCTTCATCTATATGCAGAAACAAACTGCTTAAAAGTAAAAAGATAACATTTTCACTTCAGACTTTAAATGTGAAAAATATTTCAGAATCAGGGTTATTCAGAAAAATTGCAACACAGAGAATATCACTTTTAAAGATCGATACTACTTATTTGATGTTATCAAATTAGACAAGAACTTTTACTTGTTATATATTTTTAAAGCTTGTGCACAGTCTAGATGACTGCTTTGAATGTTAAGATTGCACTTTGTGAATTTAGCTGAGCTGATTCCCCATTTTTTACCCCCATAGATGTAACCAATAATCTAACAGGATTCTATTTCTGTTAGATTAGGCTAAATTCATAATTGCATTCATGTTTGTAACGTATTCCATGGTATGCAACAGCATAGATAGCACAAACATTGATCTGTACTTACTTAGGGCTGACAGATATGTGGCAAGGAGAAGTTGTTTCATTTTGGTCCTTGTCCCTCTAGTCTCCTTGGTATTAAATTCTATTGCCCGTAAAACCACCAAAAATCCAAACTGAAAAAGTAATCCAAGTGGAAAGCAAACTAATTATGCATTTACCAGTATATTCTTCTATGTTACAGCTATAGTTTTTGTTGTTTCCATTAGAGCATCACTGTTATGCTGGAGTTCAGCATTTAGCCCTTAGAAGGCTGCTGACCATTTCCAAAGCTAGTCTGAGAGTAGAACAAGGAAAACACCTAAGCCAGGCCAGTGCTCATTATGTATTCAACTTCACTGATGTCAATGAATGGACGAGAAGCTATCTGGCCAATGGTAGGTCTGTCCCCTATAAACCAATCCCAGAGCTGTAGTAATCAAGGGGTGGTCCTTCAGAGACACAGAGGAAAAATTGATGTTAATATAAACAGGGAGCTGTGGTCTGAGCTGGGAGTATCACTGAAATTCTAGTGTGAGCCAGAGGCAAAAAAGTGGCATAATCAACCTTTATTGAAGTTTCACAAATCCCAAACATGGTTCTAAATTCTGATCCTAATATTCTATTAAGCAGAATAATCCAATCCAGGTTTGAAGAGTCTATGTCTTGTAGTTTTGGAATTAGAGCAGTTCTAGTGTGATCCAGCAAAAAAGGCTCTGTAATCACCCTTTATAGAAGTTTCACAAATCAGAAAAAGGTTTCACAAATAACATAATTTAAAATATTCTGTTAGTTTAGAATAATCTAGTCCAGGTTTGAAGTGTCTATGTGTTGTAGTTTTGCCTTTATGATTACATATTCTTAAGGCAGGAAAAAATTAGGTGAAATCACCCATTAGCTATTTTCCAAATCGGAACCTGGAATCGGAAACCAACTTCAGCTTTGTTTCAACCCCTAATATGAATGCATAATGATACCCCCTTAACATTTCTGCCTGCCTAGAGCCAGCCCTGAGGCTGCCTGTAGCAACCCGTGCATTTAGACCCTCACTCACTGGGGCAGCCTGATAAAGTTAAAGTCAGAAGTTTTCCCTGAACCTGAACCATTTGTATCTAGGGGCGAAGAGGGTTCGCCCCTAGATACTATTAAGACAATAAAAAATAGAAACTGTTTTTTTTTTTTTTTAAACATGCATGTTTTTATTCAGAAAATATTCTTGCCCATAATTTGGCTTAAGACCCCATGGAGGCTTGGGCCGGCACTGCCACACAATTTCACATTTCATCATTGTCAAAATAAACTTTATTTATCAGATTTCCTGTTCTCCTGATTGTGTTCTGTATGTGGGCAAAAAGACTTGAACCCAACATGACAGAGTCCTTTATGGTGTGTGGGGAATGTGGAAGTTTATTCTAAATAGAGGAGTCACGATGTGTATAAGTTGTACATTTATGGAATGCAGATGCTTTCTGCAGGCATGTGCAGGAAGCACATGCCTGCATGTCTTTTTCATTTTTAATCCTTGATGCCTGTAATGCTATTTTTTGTTTGCTTGTTTTGTTTGTTTTTTTTGTCAGGAGACCTGCTTGTGTCCCTCAACAATATAATTTAAATGAATTGGTCTGGCTGCCCTCGGTCTAATGACTGAGGATTCTCAATTCCTCTGCCTCCATGTTAAGACACCTGGCCCATGGTGTGGAGAGGCGCTCTCTGCAAAATTAGGTTTTGGGGCCCTCTAGTTCTGCTAACAATGTGGACTGGCTGGAATCAACAGTTAGAATATTAGATCATTCGCACACCTGCTATAAACTTATTGCATTTCTGATAGTGCTGTTTACATTATCATTGTCAAAATGTATAATAGGATACATTTACTGGCCAACTGATTTGTCAACCAGTTGATTTCTGGGCGCTGATTTCCTTAATTTTGGGGGATCGTGATGGGCCGATACTTATATGTGAAGCCCATTTTATCCCCTAATCTTATCTTCGTCAACAAAGGTTTAAAAATCAGCCTCTGTCCTCTTCTGCTCTGCAGTGAGAGGTTTGACTGACAGACCGGCCCACCAGGTCATGTCTGAACATTTACAGTTAACAATATTCACCCCACTTTTGCCAACTCAGTGACTTTCTTGCTATATTTAGTGACATTTCAGTCAAAGTCAAAATCGGCAGGTCAGGCTTTATAAAGATCGGCCAGAAAACTGCAATTGGTGCAGCCAAACTTAAGATGGAATACATAAACACATATTCATGATGTTCTTTGATTAAATAAATTTCTCTTAAGTGTTACTCCAATAGCTAAAATTTTTATTTATACCAGGTGAGTCTTTCTCTTTGAGTCTTTCTGGAATGTGGACCGGTACCGGTACTGAACTGATTCTGAGCCTTCAAATGATTTTAACAGAAGTTTCACATAACTTAGAAGTTGTTGTAAAAATAATGTTTGTTTTAGCCACAAAATGTTTATGCTCAGCAGCAAACAACATGTCCCCAACTACAGCATAGAGTAGCTCATTGATGTAGCAGCCATGTAGCCTGAGGTAAAAACATTTTACTAGGCAATGTCAAACATTGAGATGTTTTAATTGTTATCAAACGTTATGAAACATGGCGTTTTCAAGCCAAAAATACCTCAGAAATATACAGAGCCAAGCAGGAGAATGGACTCATTTAAGTTTAAAATCAATTTCACGCAAACACAAAGACCCTAGCATAAATATTTGTCTGTTGAATTGAACCATATATATATATAGGGGTCCCCTTAGTGGCCCTGGGCCCCTAAGCGGCTGCTTAGTTTGCTTTGCCTTGGGCCAGCCTTGCTAACATTAAAGAATAACTTGACCAAGAATAACAAAATAACAAAGAAATAAATCTAACTAAAAACAATACGAGTGACTGAAATAAAGAAAAACAAGAACGAGACAGATCTAACCATAATGAGTAACATCAAATAATGAAACTAAAATAACCATGAAGGGCTGAACTAAAGTGAACTAGGTCACAACTGATTAAATGAAAGAGGAATAGAAAAACACAGAAATAAACAAATCCCAACCCAAGACAGACAGTCCTGTGGGGATCCTTTCTTGCTCCTTTTGAGTCTGTTTGATTTGCTGTTTGCGTTTTTACACTGGGTGGAATTCATGTCGTTCAATTGTATGTTGCACATTTTTTTTAAGTCATAGATATACTCACCTAGATGTCGCCTGGATCTCCGAAGTTTATATTAATATTAAAGACATGCATAGTCGTGTGCCATAGCTCCGGCCTATTTGTAAATTGTAAACGAAGAAGCCACAGAGTAAAGATACCAGAAACTGGTACTTCTTTCAGGAGTTGTAAGAAGGTGAACAATCTCTGAACAAAATTCCAGAGGTGAAAAGGTTTTCCGGCCACATTTTACCTTATTTGTTCACTTCTGGTGCTCCAGGTGCCAAAATTATGCTAAAGAAATTGGAAATAAAATAGAATAAATAAAAAACATAATTATGTATTATATATTGATTTTCATTTTTATTTTATGAATTTTTTGAGTTAAAATATGAGTGAATGATTCTCAAATTAAAGGTAATAGACTATGACAGTCTCTGTAACCTATGCCTTGTTGATTTTCTTATGTCTTTTCTAAAAACCTTGAGATGTGCAAATACTCTAATTGGGAACAATTCACACTTTGCTCTTAAAATATTCTTGATGCAAAGTTGTTTGAAAGAGATCTTTTAATATGGTCAAATCCACAATCAGACCAGGCATTACACAGATTTCCTCAATAATTTCCTCAAT
>CAEFZX010014366.1:0-14302 GCA_903066825.1 Alfaro cultratus | reverse complement strand
CAGTATTGCCATATAGCGTGCCAAGTTTCGCGAAGTTTAATTGAAAACTATTCCAGTTAGAGCAAAAATACCGATTTGCATATAATTCTGGCACGCAGTGTAGAGAGAAACTCAAAATATATTTTCAGTAATTACTGATCTTCATATCAACATAGATAACATCGTGGGAATGCCGTTTGTCGCGGATTGACAGTCCTCTGAACATGATAGGAGTCAGATTGAGGAATTTGATCTTGACCAAGTTGGCTTCTCATAGGAGGTTGCAGACAGTCTGAGGTGTGATGCGTCTGTTGTGCAGATCAAGAGTCTCATCAAAGCTCTGCTTTTGGATCAAATCTCTGCTGTGTGCGTGTCACTGGTCTTATCCAATCCTGCAGATGAACGAGCCGGATGTGGCGATCTTGTGCTGTAGAGGATGACGGGGATGAAGTTGATTTGCAGTAGTACCAGTCTATTGGAAACAAACTCTTAAACGGCCTGTGGTCCAATAATGGACATTGAACCGTACAGCTACTTCTATGGTGGACATCCCTGCATCCAACATGCCAGTGGCACGCTCCTGCATAACTTGAGACATCTGAGGCATTATGACTTGTGAAAAAATTTGACATTTTGGGGTGACCTTTTATTGTCCCCAGTCTAAGGATTGTCCAGCTGTTGCTCGTTTTGTCTGACCACCCACTGGACATGCCCCACGCATGCACTGAGTAACAAAAACAACTCACTGAGTAATGCTCACTGATAGCAAGCTGGATTAAAAATTATACACAAATATTACTAATATTAAAGAGAAATATTACTTTTGTACAATAAAATGTCAACAAATGCTCATTTACAGTCGTTAACTCCTCATGGCAACAATATTTGACATGGGGCGTTTATGTCTTTGTTCAGTATAATTTGCTTGTCCTGGAGGAGTTTGTAATCAAGTGAAATGTTACACAAAAAAAGAAAAACGGTGGCTGTTGAAACGTCTTAGTGGCCGCTAGGAAAATGTCTCTACCAGCCACTGCGTCTGCTGGAGGAAATGTTTAATTTCCACCCCTGTTAACACAAAGTCAAAGAATTTTGAGTGAGACTTTAGAAGAGTGAAATAAAAAGTCCTTCAAAATTTCTTGTTGCTACATCAACAAAGTTTTTACAAGTTGTTGAATTCTTTGTGTTTCAATATCCTTAATTTGGCTTGTAATCGCACCGTGTTGTGTTAAAGAATCAGTCTGATTTTTATTTGATGTGCTCACATTTGTCTCTTATTTTCTGAGCCAACACTCTCTTCTTTCTTCTCAAACAGTGCAACTGGCAAGTCAAAGAAAAGAAGGTCCCTGGCCATCTCCAACCCCATCCCCTGCAACACGGCTTTCCCAGCTGACCACGTCTCCATCCATTCCTCCACCCAAAACGGCAAAGATGCTGCTCCAACGTCCCCCGTCCAACAGACTCAGGGCATTTCTGAAGAAGACACCGCCCCAGAGGAGAGCGGCGTCCCATCCGAAAGCATCACTTCGTCAGACTCGGATCTCAGCTCCAGCGGTGTGAACACACCCAAGAGGCAATCTGTGTGCGACAATGAGAACAGCAGCAAGAGCACACGCAATGAGAGTCCGGAGGACCTGGAGGCAGAGCTCGCCACGAATCAGTCGGATGACTCTGGACTCGGGGTACCAAAGTCTGAGGCGGCGAATCAGGAATTGTCCAGCCCCTCTGATATGGCGGATGGCGATGATGTGCAGAGTCTCGACCAGGGCGCTGTGGGCACTCTGTCGTCAGAGGAGGCCAAACCTGAACCTCCGCCTGTTCCGGCCCCCCGCCAGTCCTTCCACTCCACAGACCAACAGCCTCTGCTACCTGCTGAAGGGGACCAGATGGAAACGTCGGACAATCCAGAGACGACAGAGGAGAGTGATGACTTGAGTTCTCAGAATCCACCTGGCTTTCTCTACAAGGTCTACATCACTGCTGTCCAGTGGCAACACAAAATTAATCTTAAGTTTCTTTTCTCCATGTTCTCCCAAAAAATATCTGAGTCCAAAACCAGACCCATCGTAAAAGAGAAGGGAGAATTCAGATTTTTCTTTTTATGAAGAAGTTGCATATACTCTCTATTGAGAGTATATGCAACTTATATATACATACATAAAGTATATACATTATTGCAAGGGAACGAAAAAAATTCCTGTGAACAGCAAAATGTTCTTGTGTTTGAGTTGGAATTGAAAATCTCTCAGCCACCTTTGAACAAAATAATGAAACTCTTATTTTCCACCAGGCGGTGGCGACAGAGAGCAATGAATCGTCTGAAGAAGGCCAGCTGCAGTTTGAACAAGGAGATGTCATCCTGGTGCTAGGTGACACCCAAGAGGTTAGTGTGTGTGTGTGTGCGTGCGTGCGTGTGTGTTCTCATACAGCATATCTCGCCTTACATCATGCTGCTGCTCACATTGAGGATGACACCCTTCCTGTAAACTTTTGACCTAACAAGTCATTTCAGACCAATACATTGTGGAAACTTGTTTTTAGCCTTCAGTTGTAAGGATTCAACTTTTTTCCTTTTTTTTTGCCGCTTTTTATCATATGCTTGTAAGGAGTTTTTGCCATTTTCTCAGAATAATTTTTACTGCAAATAAAATAAGCAAGAAAAATTGTGTTCAGATCCTAATTATTTTTTTTAGACAATCCAGCTCCTCTGTTTACCATCGTAAATTCAACAGAAGCTTGATCAGTTCCTAGTTCCTTTGCCTCATCTACACATTTTGTCATGTTACAACCATAAGCCTTAATGCCTTTTTCAGAATATTATGTGATGGAGCAGTACAAAGTAGTGTGTAATTGTAAAGTGGAATGAAAATCTTCTTTTCCTTTCAACCTTTCCCTTTAGGGGTCGCCACAGAGAGTGATCTGTCTATATGTAACCCTGTCTTGTGAATCTTCTCCTCTCACACCAACTACCTTCCTGTTCTCTTTCACTCCATCCATAAATCTGCTCTCTGGTCTTCCTCTCTGTCGGTTCCATCCTCAGCATCCTTCTACTGATAGATTTCCTCTGTACATGTCCAAACCATCTCAGTCTGGCTTCTCGGACTTTATCTCCAACAGCTGTCAGTCAGATGCTGACTGACGGCTCATGGTTAGAAATGTATTCATTTCTGATCTTATCCATTTATGTCACTCCCAAAGAGAACCTCTTGTCATGAAACTATACTGCCACTCACAGATGCCCACTTCTAACCTCAGGCTTCCTTTAACAACTATTTCCCATAACTTCATTGATTGACTCATCAACTTTCTACTCAAAAACTCACTGCGTCTCTCCTGGACTCTTCCACTCCTCCACAGGTATATCATCTGTACCAACTGCCTTTCTACTCTTCATCCTTTTCCATGTCTTTCTTGCTTCATCCTTACTAATCTTTACTTCCTGATCCACAGTAGCCACTTCTTCTCTGTTTTGTTCTCTCATTTTCTTCATTTATCAACTTTTCAAAGTACTCCATCCATCTTCCCTTAATACTTTTTTAATGTGTCAGACCAATTTAATCTTTTTCTCTCTTTCTACCAAAAACCGGATGACAAAAGTTTTCAGTCTGGTTCTTTGGTCTGAACTAGGCTAGCCCTTTTATTGAAAGACAATTTTGTTTAGAGACCACATAAGTCATATTGCCATTTTTGTTGTTTTTGTTTATTTCTTTTGGATTTTCAAAAAATGTCTTCCAGTTCCAAAGTTAAATGTTCATTTAGAATTTAAAGTTTATTCATCTTGAGAACATGCTCTTGCATTCTTATATCATTGCCGTTATTTTACTTGAAAATGATCTCAAAGTTTATCGATTATCACAATAACTTCTGGGACAGTTTATCTTCCAGCATAATTTATCATGATGGTAATAGAAGTGGTTGTGAGTGTGTACTGTATGCACAGTGGGTGTGTGTTCTAAGCTGTGTTTTCCATCTGTGTGTGTCTGGCAGCTGGATGGCCTGCTGATGGGGATCAGGGAGGAGAGCTGGAAGCAGCACCAGGATCTGGACCAGCACTCTGGGATCTTCTCAGGAAACCTGGTCGGGCCGCTGCAGGCAGACTGAGACCGCCGCCACTCTGACATTTCTCCTTCCTCTGAGCTGATAATGGGTCACACATGATGATGATGATGATGATGATGATGATGATGATGATGATGATGATGATGCAACCTGTGGAACAAACGGGACCAAGCTGATGAACATTACATAAGTGTTGTTTGAAAATGTTCCAGTATTTTCACTTCTTTATGTTTTTACAAGATTTCTATGAGCCACTGTGAAACAATCTTTTGAAGCTGTTTTTAATGTTTTACAAAAAAATCAATAAAGTTCTAAATGATGGAAGTTTTTTTTTTGTTTGTTTAAAGTAAGACATGGGTTAATACACCAATAGATTTATCTGCTGCTATATAAATATGGAATTTTTACAGACTAACTGAAATTATGTGCACTGTAAATACCTGCAGCTCATCAGTATTTGCCAAGGCTGTGAACATATTCCGAAACTCTGGAAATACACAGGAAAAATCAAAAAGCTAAACTCTAAAAACTGAACAAAGATTGAGCTAAAAATCTGTTTGTCAAAAAAAGACAAATTTTGTTGAAAGCAATGAAGAAGGTAAAGCATTCACCGGGATGAGTGCTTTGCATGCATGTCATATTTATCTTTGTAAAGAAAACGATGTTTCATTTTCCTTAATTCTGATAGTTTTGGTTTTCTGATTGTTTTATTACACACATTTTCAATAAAGTACATTGAAGATTTGGGCTGTAGATGGAAGAGAACAAAACCATTCAGCCCAGGACTCATTTGTAAATAAGACTCTGGCTAGAAAAAAGGACCAATTTAAAAAAAAAAGTGAACTGAACATTTACAAGCCATAGAATTGTGAAACAAAGCCAACTTGTTCAGTTAACTAAACCTGGGGTGCTCAAAGTGTGGCCCCGGGGCCGTCTATGGTCCCCTGAAGTATTTCATTCCACCATCCTGGATGGAGCAAAGTTGATTCAGATGAATGCTTTATTTTTACCATTTATTTTCAGAGACAAACACTGTAGGCCCACATTTGTATTGGGAATTCACGTGGAAAAAACCCCCCAAAATAATTATGGGGGGGTCTTAATGAAGGATAATGAAAGATGGATATTCAGGGAAAGATGAGAGGTCCAAGGTAAAAACAGTTACATTTATCTTTACAGCATGTCTGCCGATCCCTAAAAAGTCTTAAATATATGCATCAAATTAAGGCCTTAAAATGACTTGAATTCGTTTCAAAAAGCAAGTTGGCCTCGAATATGTTGATCACAGGTCTTAAATTTTCTTTTGGCAGGATTATTTTGTTTAGAGTATATTGTATGTATTACAGGTCGCCACCTTGAGCGACGTCTGCGTGGCTCAAGGTTGAGTCACACAGATGTCTTTTATGTGCTAGATAGAGTCTTTGACTCAGAATAATTTTTACTGCAACTAGCTGTTGTGTCGTCTACCTTGTGTGAGTTAAGGTTTATTGGCAGCTATCTGGGTGAAGTTATTACGTTTCCTTGGACATAAAGGTCTGAAATTCCATGAGTTCCTTAAAAAGTCTTAGATTTGAGTTGGTGAAACCTGCATAAACCCTGCAGTAGAACAACCTGATGGCGCAAAAACTTTTTATGTTTTAGATCTACAATGATTCACAGATCCCATTTCTGCAAAAATTCTTTGTTTGAATAAGATTCTGCATGGTTAGTTTATTACTGAGCAGATTAATGTTTATTTTTAAAATTGTCTTGTGAAAAAAAAGAAAGGATTATGCTCCCTCTCCCTAAAGTCCTTTCAACTTCACAATTTTGGACCATGTGGCAAAAAGTTTGGACACTTCTGATCCTAACAGCTGGTGATCCGTTTCTTTTGTTTGTTTGTTTGTTTTATCAGGGGGTTTATGCATACTTCATAGACCTGCACAGCCATGAAGAGATTAATGTTAAAAGGAGGTATTCTCAGTGGAGCACTCTGGGCTTTGCTCCAGTATGAATCTAATTTATTGTTACTTGTCTTGTATTTTTTTCAGAGCGGGGCCCTAACTGGGTGAGGACATGTCAGAGGCTTGTTTCCTCCCTGCTGACCTCGCGCTGCTCTGCTTGTTTGCAGTGTGGGTTTTCCTTTGGGCTCCTCCGAGGTCACTCGGGGCTCCATGTTGCCATGACGCAGCTCCATCAGTACGCAGCGTTAACGTGAAGAGGCACACGGTGGATAAACACAGAAAAAGCTCCCCTGTCAGCTACGGAGTCTCAACCCCTGCATGGTCGCATTCTTCACCTTTGTAGAGTTCACTCTGTGTAAACACCCTGAGGTGATATAAAAAGTGATTTAAACTTCCATTTCACATTGATTAAACATCTCTTAAACAAGCCTGTGGCAGCAGCGCTACAAAGCGCCTCACATGGGAGACCGCAGGAGAACAAGCTGCCCTCTGTGGAAATGAACAGAGGAAATATTTAATATGTGTTTCTTCCTGAAACGATATTCCTCCACACCGCGGGCAGAGACACGACTGGTCAGGACGAGGTCAGAGGTCGCAGTTAGAGAAACAACATTAGCAGGAATGGACGTGTGTGCAGCTCGGTGCTTCTGGGAGCTAACACAGTTCACCTTCTACCTGAAAAACTGATGCTAAAGCTAGCATGACTCCTGACTGGTTCTGCTCATTTTCATAGATTTAAAGGGGCAGTATTATATAAAGCTGACTTTTTTTGAGCATTACATCATATTATTTTGATGCAGGGCAACACAGAGACAGACTTGACAGACAACCATGCACACACACACCTAGGGAGAATTTAGAAAGACCAATTAACCTGACAGTCATGTTTTTGGACTGTGGGAGGAAGCCGGAGTACCCAGAGAGAACCCACGCATGCACAGGGAGAACATGCAAACTCCGTGCAGAAAGACCCCGGGCCGGGAATCAAACCCAGGACCTTCTTGCTGCAAGGCAACAGTAATACCAACTGCGCCACTGTGCAGCCCTTCATTTAAGTCATATTTGATATATGTAGCATTCTTATAACAACTGATGTTAACATAGTTACTTGATTGTGCTACAAAATAGCACTATGTGATTGGTTCTAACAAATGTAGTACATTACTGGTAGTTTCTTATACATATTATGAAGGGTTAGTTCAGATTTTTTAGAGGTGAGTTTTGGTGGAGTTGTCAGGAATAATTCTCTTAGCAGTAGACAGATGTTGCCATGTTGTTGGAATACTAAATACATTCTCAAAGTGGAGGAAGGCTAACAAGCCGGTTCACTTTTTTTCACCTTCATCAAAAAACAATCTTGAAACTACATTTTGTGTTGACTTTGACTAATATTTAAATTGGTTTGATGTTCCGAAACACTAGAATGTCAAAAACCTGCAAAGAAAATTTGAAAATCAGAAACTAGAACTAAATACATCTGATCTGAAATGGTCACGCATTATTTCCAGATTAATGTAGAGGTTTAGGACTATTTTCAATCTAAAGGAATATTTCTGCAGTATTTCCTATTAAGTTAAACTCATGTAGAATCCTAAAACCATTACGACCTGTTGAAAGAAAGATAAATTAGAAAACTAATCCAGAAATCTGAAAAGTAATTAGATTTTCAGTTTTTCCCTTTTTAAAGGAGTAAATACTCTTTCGCTGGACTGTATTGTACACGGCTTTTGTTTTGTTGTGAGCTTAGAAATCTACAATTATTTTTATTTCTAGAAAAGTAAAACTGTCTCTCATGATGTGAATATTAGAAAAAAACCTTCCTTGTGTAGAGCAAGCCAGATTAGATTATTACAGATAGAAGAACAAGTATAGGCTTCCCCGCTCCCCATAGTTTAAACATGAACTCTCTCCTTCTTCCCACGTTTTTGGCTAATTAAGTAATCAAGAGCCACACTGGGCCCCAGAGATGCAGTTCACAGACCCCTAGCCTGTTGTCATGGCTCAACACATGAGCAATTTCAGGTTTTTAAAATACCCACACGTTGACTTTAGGAAGTACTCAGCAGAATCCCCCCTTCCCCTCAAAACTCCCACATTAGCAACCACGACGCTATTTTAATTGTGATAATCATGTGGCTTCCTGTGTGTTTGGGTGGCCCTGTGTATGTTTGTAAGTGTGCAGGGAAGAGTCCTCCATTATGTAGAACCAACAGCAGCCTGACTCATATGAAGTGTATCTCTTATCGTTCCTTTTTCTTACATAACGCAGACTGTATGTGTGTGTGCGTGTGTATGTGTGTATTTGAAGGTAACTTTTGGCAGTCTGTGGTGGTTTTGGCTGTGAAATGTTCTAATTTTCTCCACATGGCTGGCTCCATGGCTATTGGAGAATGAAATCTTTAAACTTTACAAGCACCCGTGTGGAAAAGTAACTGCAGCCAAGCTGAAGAAGTGTTTCGGGGAGCTTCTGTTACTCAGACCTTCCCAATTAGCTAGCTAACGTAACTGGAAAAGAAACCATTAAGCTTTTCTGCAGTTTCACAGCCATCCTCGGCCAAAAACACACTGGTTTTCCACAGGCTGGTGCCAAATCTGTTAAGATCACCCGACTCTCATTTCCCCTCCTCATTTCATCTTTGAAAATTAGCTTAAAAGACACAGTGCAGTCCACAAGGTCCATACATCAGATGGGAATATAACTTCCTGTCTCCGTGTTTCAAGTTGGTATGCTTGTTGTTTACTAGCTTACTCCGGATGACTGGGATTAATCATTATAAAGTAATCTTTCTGAAATGCAGGATGGCATCCACCTTTATAACCTCTGCTGCTGAGTTTCTTCTTGTTCGCTTTCTGTTATCGAAAAATGGTAAAAGCGAATGTTTCATTTGAGCTTGATGTGCATTTCCTGGTTCGGAAAAGCAACAGTCGATTTAGAGCAGGGGATGTGTTGGTATCTGATAAGTCATTTTAAAAGCACAGCTGGGATTTTACGGCACTCTGCTGATGATTGGCCACCGTAATTTGACATATTTCAGGATGCAGAGCCACACCACAGGAAGGGACGGTTCAGAAGTTAACCAAATAGTGGACACCACAGAAAAACAAACATTTCGTAGGGTAAAGAGGACCTCTCCCAAAGTTCCTTTATGTTTTTAAAAATCTGCAAATAAAACCATTCAGTCACCATTCATCTAGTTTACATTATTAAAGTGTTTAATTGCCAGTGGCATTCCCCTTTGCCACGCATTTTTCAGGCCCGGCCTGAAAAATGCTGACTTCCGCACTAGCACTTTTTTTAAAAAGATGTTGATACGCTAAAGAGTGAGTTTTATTTGGGTGTTTGGTAATAGACTAACAAAAGATTAAATATATTTGAGTGGTGGGAAGAAAAAAGTTAGGGTTGCATTTGAATCAATGATTCTATAACCACATTTTCCTGTATTTATAGTGACTTGTAGCTGCTTCTGTGATCAGTGCTCTACTTAACCTGACTGCCTACTAGGTGGAAGATCAAGTTTCATAGTGATTATGAATTTTCGACATAGTCTTTACATTTTTATAAGAATTGATGTGCTCCGTGAGAAGTTCAAGCCTTGGCATAATGTTTTAGAACGTAACTTCAAGAGAGTCTATGCCTCCAACAAGCAATCACTTCTCAAGGTTCAGACACTCTGTACAAAGCAAAATCAGATGGTTTTTACCAGGCTAGTGGTTGTAGCATTGTAGAATACAAAGTTCAAGGGGTGTGAAGTCATTTCCAAAGACTTGTAGAACAGATGATCATGTTGTGTCAACAGGTAGTTGATACTTTATGCCAGTAGAGCTCCAATGGGACTCATTACTTGCTCTGTTTTCAGGTAGAAAAGGTGCCACTGTGCTGCGTTACTTTAATTGGGAATAGATTATGGAGCTGAAAGTCAGGGTTTTGAGTGATGGGGACAAGTCGTACTAAGAAAACGTAACACTTGGTTGTACAACGTGGCGTACAACACAGTCTGTCCTGGTTACATACGCAATTCAAGCTCATGATGAAATGAACTGCCAGTTGGAATAGCAACCAAACACATAATCCATAATTTATATCATTCTTCTTTCTATCAGCTAGAGCTACAGGGTGCAGTTTAATGTGCCGTTTAGAGTCGTGTTTTTACAGAGTGAACACTCTCCGTCTCCTAGTGGTGTTGCCTTTGGCCACCTAAACAGCATGGCTTAGTGTTATTCAAATCAGAGGCTCTCCTTGAGCGGTTACCCTTCTTGCCCCCCAACACACACACACACACGTGCATGAATACATCTATAAATAATCCAACACTGCATACCTGCCTGTCTGCTGTGACAGAGAGAAGCTTAGCTCCGGTAAAGTGCTGACAGACGAAGTCGAGAATAGATGTGATCAGTTGGTGGGATTTCTCACTTTAGTCATCTTGAATTGTCTTGACATGCTAGCTTTGTTGGGGAAAAACATCCTTTTCTGACTGAAGGCAAACTCACAGAACACTTCAAGTTTTCACAGTCATTTGTCTGCTGAGGGTTTGCTCACAGTTCAGTGAACTTCGGGTTGAGACAAACAAAGACTTGGACAGAGGTCGGCTCCCTCTGCGTTCCCTCCTTATTGCGACACTAATGTCAGAGAACACTCAAAGCAGTTACAATCAGAACTTTTAGAATGATGGTTTGTCCTTATGAGAGAACAGAGAACAGTCAGTGTATCATAGTGCATCTGCTGAGATGCTCCATCAGAACAATTATAATCCATTTCAGTGTAATCATATTCAAAATTCTAAACTAGTTCCACATAACTGTTGAATTACTTTGGAATCAAACAATATCTTGAACACTAAGAAGTTGTCTTAGTGATGGATCATGCTCAAAAGACGCTTCCCTCTCCTTGCCTGCTGCCAGGGTTCAGACGGGCCTCTGTCAGCCTGCCCTGGGATAGCTGTGGCTACACTCCTGTAGTTGCCACTTTCAGAGTGTGAATGTGAGCATTGAACGGGAACGACTGAAAAGAAAAGAGCTATATAAGATGCTTGCATTGCCGTGGAATGTTTTTGCTGTTGCAAACACAAGTTTCATCCGCTGCCTATAGCCGCTTGTCCTTGAAGGGTTGCTGGTGCCCATCTCAAGGTCCATAGGACAACAGAGAGACACAAAAGACAAACACTCATACTCAAGAGCAATTTAGAAAGAGCAGTTATGTTTTTGGACTGTGAAAGGAAGCCAGAGTACGTGGAGAACATGCCACCTCCATAGTGAACCAGCACATCATAGTGAATTCATGAGAGTGTCACTGGGAGCTGACACGCTAATGTAAAGACAGCAAAGGTGGCACATTGCATGATCATATTGAAATGTTAAGTGTTACAGTGAATATTATGGTACCATAGTAGGAATGCCCTTAAGACTGTAAGGTGAAGTTTTGGGACATTTAATCAGTCAATCGAGTGATTGTCACACTGAATTGTTCTGTCCATATCTTGCATATGGATGAGTGGCTCCACATATCTGAACTTTGTTGTCTCTAGATGGCTGATTTTGTCTCCTGTCTTCACTTTTTCTGCTAACGTATCAGAAGAGCCTAATTTTGAGAATGCATGAGTGCAAAATGTCTGTGAATGCCAGACTTTTCGACCAACATGCTAGACGCTGTGCGGCTCTGAACCCACTATCCCCATAGTGAAACATAGTGGTGGTAATATCATGATGTGTTGGTGATTTTCATCTGCAGGGACAGAAAATGATGCACATCAAAGGATAATCAAGTTGGAATGACTCAGTGAAAGCCAAAGCCGAGAGTTTGTGTCAAAATGTTTAAAATTAGTGGTTACAGACATTACATAAACACTCATCCAGTCTCAGTGAGCCAGACTTGTTTTGCCATCACTTGTTAACAAATTCAGTCTGCAGATGTGTAAGGTCCAGCCATAACAGCCCCAGAAGACTTAGAGCTGGAATCACAGCTGAAGGTGAGTCCACCAAGCATTAATCCAGGCTTCCTGACTAATGGTATGAATGCTTTTGCAAAGCAATATAGTGGGATGTGCTGTATGATTTCTTTTACACAAGTTGAAACATAAACTCTCCTTTCTGCTGTAATGTGTAAGCTAGAGACCAGGCTGCCTCTAGGAACACTCACAGCTCCACCCCAGAAGAAGATACAACCTTTCCCTCCTTTCTTCTTCTTCTTCTTCTCTCTCTGTTTCTCTCTCTCTCTCTCTCTCTCTCTCTCTCTCTCTCTCTCTCTCTCTCTCTCTCTCTCTCTCTCTCTCTCTCTCTCTGCGTGTTTACATGTCCCCATCCACTCTGGAGCAGCACCACACCGGACCTGTTTGGAGCTGAGAAGCGGGGTTTTGTTCAGGGTTCTGATTTCGGGTTAAGAGCCCAAAGTTGGCCGGGATAAGGAACCAGGACGGATGATGCGTGTTGCGCCGTGCCTCTTCCATGACAGAAGAGTCTCTCAGCAGCTGAGATGGGCGCCCTTCCTTCGTACCGGCCGTGGGGAGACCGCCGCCGTCGCCGCTGCCGCGCCGCGCTGCTGCTCCCTGTAGTGGCGGCCGCGCTTCAGCTCTGTGCCGCTTTCAACCTGGACGCGGAGCGACGCACCGTTTTCACGGGACAGCGGGGGAGTTATTTCGGATATTCCGTGGAATTCTTCGGGAACTCATCCAGGTGAGGCCACAGCACGACCCACGAAGCCTGACTGTATATCAGCACATCCTTAATAACAAAACAAACAAACAACGAAAGATAATTACAAATCATCATTTCTTCCTAATCCGAGTCTTTTGTTTACGTTTACATCCGGTCTTCTGTTCTAGCACAGACACAAAGACGCGTCTGAATACTGGAAGTTATTATTGTAAAAATACATTTCAAAGAGGATTTAGAAATGTAGGCTATCTAATATCTAAATATTTTCTTTAGATATTCCCACTAAAACACACATCTTTCATTTGCACTTTGATCTTTTCCACGCACGTGCACACTCAGATGGAATTCCTGCGCGAGTCTGATTGGAACCAGACGCACGAGTCTGTGTGTGATTCAGAGAGGAGGGGGTGAACCCACAGCAAAGAAAAACACGACTCTTACCCCGAGCAGGGCTCCAAGAGGACAGTGGGGCTTTTTCATTTGGCTTTCTTTTTTTTGACAGCTCAGAAACTGCTGAGAGAGAGAGAGAGAGAGAGAGAGAGAGAGAGAGAGAGAGAGAGAGAGAGATCAAAAGTCTTCTTCTTGTTCTACACACAGAAAGGTTCATCACCTGGTTTGGCTCAAGTTCCCTAAAGGGGATGAATGAGGTGTGAAGTCTATTAACCCAACCTGATGGCTTCAGATTGCTTTCACGTGACAACATTTTAAAAATTATGCATTTACAAGATGAGAATTGGTTTGTAGCTCATTATGACTTTGTGTTTTTGTGTTTGTTATGATGTAAAGCACTTTGAAATGCCTTGCTGCTGAAATGGGCTGTACAAATAACATTTGATTGAGTGATTGATATGAAAAACAGATAAGGCTGTATGAAGTGTTTTAAGGCCCAGAGGAAAAAAAATCTTTGCCTAAGAAAAAAATATAAAACTACAAGAAAATAGGGGGAGTCTATGTGCAGCACTGTACAAAATATTGCATTCAGTAAATAAGTAACTGCGGCTGAAGTAACAAAATGTTGCACAATATTTAGTTCATGAGATGAGACGAGCTTTAGCAATTTTCTTTGGAAAATAAAAAAAAAAATCTTCCTGTTTTGTTTTCTCAAATAACGATTTTGTAAACTTTTTTAAAACAAAGTGCCATGAGTGTAGGAATACCCCAGTTAAAATTTGACTAGACCATATGCAGTGGTTTTTCTGTGCTTGTCTGCAGTGCACCACTAGTATTTGCAGGGGTCAGGGGCCATAATAAGTAAATTCAGAGACCCCCTCAGAAAACACTAATAACTACCAGTTAAAACACAAATTACACCTTAATGTGCATTAATAAGCTCAGTGGAAACTCTGTTAGCACAGGTAGAAGCTAACATCCACTTTATTGGAGTATAACCAATCAGCATCAAGGAAAATGAAAGGTGCTCCTGGATTGGCTGCTTTGCAAACACCAGCCAATAGCCAGTGGAGTAGCGTTGATATTTTGGTTTCACAAGATGCATTTTCTTTCCTTTATGCTTAAGATATGCTCCACTAAAAAAAGAGAAAATTTTAAATAAATTATATATATATATATATATATATATATATATATATATATATATATATATAGGAAAAAAAATATTTTTTGTCATCTCTATATATATAGAGCAAAAAATATATATATAAAATATATATATA
>CAEFZX010014362.1:0-16226 GCA_903066825.1 Alfaro cultratus | reverse complement strand
CTGAGTAAATCATCACCTGTCCAAAAGACAGTTAAAAACAGCAGCATTGCTCTGTAGTCCATCATGTTAACCTCAGTATTGTCTGTTCTCTGTAGGAACCTGCATAAATACAACTGAGTTTTACATTAACTCCTCCTCACAGGAAGAAATGAGACACTTAGACATATTTGAACATATGGGGGAGAAAACTGTTGATCTGGAGTCAGCATTTGAATGACTTCTGCAGAATGATAGAAAAAAACTGTCTTGCTCAGGTAAATACAAGAAATTCAAAATATTTATTTATTTTTCTTGACAGATTGAAGATTAGTATGACTTATATTATTTACAATTTTTGTTAGGTATTCTGACTTTATTTCTGCTGTTTTAAGTGATTATTCTCAAACCTTCCAAGATCAACAAAAATCAAGGTTACAGCAAGAACGTGTTGAATTTAATTACAGTGAGTAGCCATCTATTAAAACTGTAGACTCTTAAACGTTTAAATCTCATTAACATTAGTGATCAGAGGACACCTTGTGGTGAATTCCTGCAATAGTTGGGGATTTTGTTCAACTCTAAATCTGGTTTGTGCATCAACAGTATAATGGTGGACAACTCCGTAAGCATTTTAGAATTGTTCATTTATTTATTTATTGCTTTTAGTAAAATTAAAGAAGTTCTAGATAAAAGCTGAAATCAAAGTTCAGAAAATACTGCCAATATTTTCAGGTTACTTTCAAGAAGATGGAAAGCTGTTTTTATGTTTTTATGTTCTTTTTATTCCTGCACCTACTGAATATTATATAAGAGACAAGTGTCTTTAGAATTAGACATCTGTAAGCCATGATAATTAATATTGTATTTATAGCTAATGTTCACTAGGTTGTGCTCAAAGAGAGAAGTCCTAAAACCCCTTATTTTGTTAAATATAATAAATAGATTCATTATGAAGTTATAGAATTCCTTTTGCATAAATACCTCACAGATGGACTCATATTTCTTCACATTAGATTGGATTTATGTTAACGATAGGATAGAGATATGATATTGAATGTAATAATATTATCTTCATTCTTTACTTTGTCTAAGTGGTTCAGTGCAGTCTTCATGTCTCTATATATTAACAATCTCTTTGACTTCCAGGCTTGAGGGGACTTGAGGTTTTTGTGCAGCTGCTGCATCAACTACAGTCACTGTGTATCTCGAACGCAATGATAAACAGCAGAATCTTCAGCCTTCATGCTGTTCATCTGCAGATACACCTGCTGTTTGCTGTTGTCTCTGGAGATGGTAAACCTGCCTTGGACTGATTGAGAGTGGTATGTGCTGCCACCACCATAATCGACAGCTGCAACCCACTCCAGTCCTTTCCCAGGAGCCTGTCTGACCCAATGTGGCTACTGAATGTGAATCCTGAGGCCGAACAGGTCAGTTTGTGGGAGTTTCCAGGTATTTTAACCACTGACTCAGATTCAATCAGAGTCTGACCTTCAACACCTGTAAACCAATGAAGCAAAATTGCAATTCTTACAATAAGGTCATTTCTCAAAGACAGATGAATGCCCTTTTAGCAATTTCTCACCTATAAAACAGAGGGCAAAAATTAACAGTCCTGATCTGAAATCCATCATGTTTCAGTGTGGCTCTATGTTCTCCAAGAGGCTTTTCTTGGTAACTTAACTAAAGCAGGAAGTTAAAGGTTTTGCATTGACTCCTCCTGCCAGGGACAGAGCGGAAATGAAACGTAGATCTTAGAACAGTTTAACAAATTTCTCTCTTTTCTTTAGTTTTGATCCTTCTACAATTTGGTCATTAGAGATTTCATCTTTCTACATGCATGATTTTTTCATCACATTAATAGGTTAGTTTTACTTTGTGCTATAATTTAAATATCTGGCCTTTTTGTCATTATTTTTGTGATAACTTTATTTTATTTACTGGAAATCAGGTTGAGAGGAGACCTTGTAAAAGAGATAATATCAACATCTTTTTTACAAATAGCCAGACAAATTAAAACTATATAAAATAATTGTTGACACATAAATGGAAAGCAAAATAACAAAGTATTACAAAACAATATGATGGATGGATGGAGAGATGGGGGGACGGATGGATGGATGAACATTTTACAGATTAATTAACCAACTCCATGAATAAAATATGTGTGACTATTATTGAAAAAGGTGAGGGGATAGAAGGTGCTTATTATTTCATCAGCATTATTGTTTGGTTGTTTATTAATCCCACTTGATTTCATAAAAAACAAGTGAGATGGAAGCTTTTTCAATTTTCATTTTGTTGGACAACAATAAAGCAGGTCTGAGGGGTTTTTTATATAACATTCTGGGTTGGTTTATATTGTTTTTAACACAAAGTGATTCAAATAAAACATAAAATTATATTATGAACAAAAAGTTACTTGTGCTCAAACTTTTTCGTTATAATGGAAAACATTTATTGACCTAATTTCTCTCACACACACCTTACATATAAGCAAAATGGTTCTTCTTGCAATTAGAACAGTCAGATATGATCAAACACAGGCATATTATACTTATTTATCTCTTTGTCTCAATGTCAGATTGTTTACATTTACCGTCTTACACTGGAAGGTATTGGAACAACTCTGTCCAGAAGACTTTGAAGGCATTGAGGTTTTTGTACAGCTGCTGAACCGACTTCAGTCACTGTGACTCGCGAACGCAGAAATAAACAGCAGAATCTTCTGATCTCAGGCTGTTCATCTGCAGATACAGCTGCTGTTTGCCGTTGTCTCTGGAGATGGTAAAGCGGCCTTGAACTGACTGAGAGTGGTATGTGCTGCCACCGCCAGGATGAATTAATGCAAGCCACTCCAGTCCTTTTCCAGGAGCCTGTCTGACCCAGACCATCCAGCGGTCACTGAATGTGAATCCAGAGGCTGTGCAGGTCAGTTTGTGGGATTCTCCAGGTCTTTTTACTGCTGGTTCAGATTCTGTCAGAGTCTGACCATCAACTCCTATAAAACAACAAAAAAGAGCACAGTTTTAGTTTGATGATGATTTACTAAAGACAGATTAAGTTCTGTTAGCATTTCACACCCATCAGAGAGATGACTAAAAGGAGCAGTGCTGATCTGTAGTCCATCATGATCCAGTGTGCTACTTGTTCTCTGACGATCGCCATATATTCATGGCTGGAAGTGACTGAAGTTTTGCATTGACTCCTCCTGCAAGGGAGGGAGGAACACAAACACTTGGACTGGACTGTTATTATAATAGTCTCTATTAATACCACTTCATCCAGTTTGAAAGTTTTCTATCTTAACTGAATGAATCGTTATCTTTCTGAAATCTAAGCATTGAAATCCTATTAATTATGCCGATAACTACAATAAAATATTAAAGAAAAGGGCCTTTCAAATTAAAGGAAAAATAATCAAAAATAGACTGCATAACAAAAGTTTCATATTTATATATACTTTAAAACATGTTGTAATTAAAATTATATTTGTTGTATTAGGTTTATAAATTTACCTTTTAAAGTATAAATATATAAAGTATATAAGCTTAAGAAGCAGCCAATCATAATGAAATTTGCATATTAAATGAACATGCATTGTTAAGTTAAATTATAAAAAATATATATTTCAACTATAGCATAGAGATTCTGCAGTCTAAGTTGTTGTAATGTTAAAATGATACATTTATTGTTAAAAAAAAACAACTATTACAGTGTTATCTCTGTCCATAAATACCTACAACAATGCATAAACTGGGCCATAAGCTTAAGCCAAACAAAATATTTTCTTGGTCAACAGAATCATAAAAGCTGCGGTCGTTGCCTTTACTTCATTACGCCACAGACTTAAAGAAAGATGGCATCCATCTACAGAGATCAAAAGACTGGGAGTACATGAGTTCATTGTCTTTAGTATGAGAACTTAAAGAGGACAAAGTCTCTAAAACTCACAATTTAATTCCCCAGCAGAAAGGTGGCTATACCAGCCCTCAGAACTGTTTACATGCCTAGTTGTTCCTCTAGAATGAAAATGTAAAAACGTATTTTTAATGGTGTTATAAACGTATTCTTTGTTTTGTTATTAGACAGCTGTCATTATTTTTCTTTTCAAACTTTATAAAATTTTCAAAAGTGTTTAATAGAAGTACACTAAAGATGTGTTAGAAAAAGTTCTCTGTAAAGTAAAGTGATTACCAGTTAAATGAAAACAAAGATACAGAAATGTGTGTTCCTGGTATTATTAAGGTCTGAGGCCCCCTTGTGGTGATTTGCTGCAACATTTATTCTGATTCTCTGGGGTTTTTGTTCAGCTCCTCATGTAGTCTGTATCACTGTGACTCTCTCTCTTGCGCAGTAATACACAGCAGTGTCTTCTGGCTGCATATTCTGTCCATTTAGAGTCACTCTACTGTTGGAGGAGTCAAAGGTGACGCTAAACTTGTTTTGTAGCGAATCCTTGATAGTTGTGTCTCTACTGATCCACTCCAGTCCTTTTCCTGCAGGCTGTCTGATCCAGTGTGTGTAGTAGCTACTGATAGAATAAGAGACCTGGCAGGTGATGCTCACACTTCTCCCAGCCTGCACAGTCATGGAGGGTAGCTGGTTCAGCTGTTCACCTTTTAAACCTGCAGAGAAGGATTTATTGTGTGACCTTTTTTAAGACAAATCGATGGTGTAAATAATCTAGAAAGACTTACTTGATACAGAAACTAGAAGCAGCAGCAACAGAGTCAAGGAGAACATGATTGCTCTAGCTGCAGGGAGAACATCTGGTCCTCTTTTAAGGTGTGTGAACTGAACTCACCATGACAAACAAGTCACATGATTTACATAGAATCACAGAAGGAGGCGAAAACTTAAGTTTATCTGAGACTAAGACAAATCTCTGGTAGCATGAACTCCTAACATCTATTACATTAATGGGATACATTTTGAAGGTACCTATCATTTCAAGGGAACATGGCATATTATATTTTTTTCTTTTTTTTTCCTTATCTGATTAGATTACATTGGTTAATTTCATTGGTATTATTTTATGTTTTAATCCATAAATGCAGACAACAAAGTGAACATCAAATGATCCCTAAGTGAGATATAAAGGGTTTATAAATAAAACTAGAAAAGTAAGCAAATTAATGTCTGGTTTTGTGAAAACAGTTTTGGTGATTGTTAGGTTTTTGTTTTTAAGTACAGCTTTTATTTTCAATGTTTTGTGTTGCAATTGGCAATAGTTTTCATTATTCAAATCTTGAGTATTTTACATTTTTCGGTTCACTGACACATTTCAGTAAATGTTTCTGCGGAAGATTTTGTATTCAAACTTTTTATGATTTTAAGTGTGCAAAAAAAATCCTAAAATACATTCATATATTTAACAAAAAAATATTTTTTATTATTAGTATTATTAGTAGTAGTAGTAGAAGTATTAATAGTAGTAGTAGTTTGTTGTGAATTGGATTCACAGTCTTAATTAGCCTGCATGACTCATCTTCACAAAAAAGTTTATTTCTCTGTTATGATGCTAAGTTCACAACAATTTCCTCATGTTTTGGAAATTATATATCCATTAAACTGATTAATAGAAAACATGTCAGGCATTTTATTTATTAAATTCACATGGAAACAGTTGTATGTTTTGTATTTTTAATTATAGTTAAATTACTAAATAAATTCAAATACTTTCATGTACAAATTTGTGCATTGTGGAATGTATTTCTCCTTAATTTCTTTTCTGTTACAGATTCATATCAGGGGATTTTGTGCAGCGACTGAACTGACTTCAGTCACTGTGGTTGCCGAGCACAATAATAGACGGCGGCGTCTTCAGTCGTTAGGCTGTTCATCTGCAGATACACCTGCTGTTTGCTGTTGTCTCTGGAGATAGTAAATCTTCCTCGAACTGACTGGGAGTAATATGTGCTTGTGACATCGATAGTTGAAACCCACTCCAGTCCTTTCCCTGGAGCCTGTCTGACCCAAGTCATCAAGTAGCTGCTGAATGTGAATCCAGATCCTGTACATGTCAGTTTGTGTGATTCTCCAGGTCGTTTAACAGCTGGTTCAGATTCTGTCAGAGATTGATTATCAACACCTGCAAGAAGAAGATAAAAGTTTGAAAAACTATCTGCATGTAAAAATTTAAAATGTATCTAAACTGAGAAAATGTGGGGAAAAAAACCCTGAATATTTCACCTGCAAAGCAGATAGTTAAAAGCAGCAGCCCTGTCCTGAAGTCCATTCTGCTCAACAGGTTCCTGTTGTTCTTAGTCATCCCACCTAAAGTCAAATATATAGCTTTAGATGACATCCTGCCCTGTAGGGCTCCTCTGATTGGACAAAGACTAAACAGCTTATTTGCTTAACTTTGTTATTTTTGTGAGGTTTTACTTCAGGATCTACTTTAATTGAAATTTCTAGTCTCTTTTTATCTAAATTATTAGCTATTCTGTTGATATTCTTTAAATAAAATTTGTGAAAAACTTCTATTCTATTGTTATATATAAGATTATTTTCTTCAAATAAAACAATTAAACGGATGTGTGAACAGAAATGAACAATAACCATTGGTATTGAAAACTAAACATAGAGAGGATCATGAATAGATTTATTTATTGATGTTAATTTTATGTTGTTTCACACAATACATTTGTGTGCCATACAATAAAGAAATACCATTGCTTCCAAAGAGAAGCTGCTAAATAGTCGGCCTGAATGAAAATCTGAGAAGATATACATTATTGATTGATGAGCTTTCTCTTTTATAACTCTACAGAAAATGTGAATAAGTGTTGATAAATGTCAGTCAGTGGTTAAGATGCTGTAATATAATGTCATATTTTACCATGGAGAAAACAAAAACAGAACAATCTAAATAAAAATAATAATTGTCATTAACAAAGCTCTGTGCTTAAATACTTTAAACAATCCATTCAGAAAAAGCCGCTATGTTCCTGTTTATTTCCTCCAGTGTTGTGGTGAGAAAGTCTTTAAATTTTTTGTGTTCTGTTTCGATTTCATTATATCTACTGCACAGTAACACAAACATATTAAGTACTAAACAAGACTGGCATAAATTGACTCTATCTGTTAATTCATGTCTGAACAAAAGAGATTAAATTAACACAGTTTTGTTTTTCCTAAAAGACAAAGCTGTTTATTATGAAAAACAGTTTTATGGAGAACATATATTTTATGATGATCACCATACTTTTTCAAGCACCAAAAATGTTCCTTATTTATTCCCTCTCTCTCTTTTTGTGTGTCAACCAACAACTGAGATCCACATGTGTTTGTTGGCATTAGATTACATTTACATCCCTTAAAACATTTTACATTAGGTTTTATTCCTCTCCTTATCTTAGTATAACTATTTCCATTCATCTATTACATCATTGTCAGTGTCTCATGGGGGAAGACAGGGTCACAAAAGGAAAAAAGCTCAGGGGACTTGAGGTTTTTGTACAGCTGCTACAGAGACTTCAGTCACTGTGCCTATCGAGCGCAGTAATAAACAGCAGAATCCTCTGTTCTCAGGCTGTTCATCTGCAGATGCACTTGCTGCTTGCTGTTATCTCTGGAGATGGTAAACCGGCCTCGAACTGACTGGGAATAGTCTGTGCTGTCACCATCATCATTGATATCAGCGAGCCACTCCGGTCCTTTCCCTGGACTCTGTCTTATCCAGGACATCCAGTAGTCACTAAATGTGAATCCTGAAGCTGTGCAGGTCAGTTTGTGGGATTCTCCAGGTATTTTAACCACTGGATCTGATTCTGTCAGAGTCTGGCCATCAACACCTGTTAAACAATGAAGTCATGAAGTAAAGATCTTGTTGGAAAACAGTTTCTGAAACACAGAATTAAGCTCTGTCTGCATTTTCTCACCCATAAAGCAAATGATGAAGAGAAACATTCCTGATTTGTGGTCCATGCTGGTCCAGTGTGCGCTTTTGTCTCTGACAACCTTTTAACAGTTGCACAAATATGGCTGGGTTTAAAGTTTTGCATTGACTCCTCCTGATAGGGAGGGAGAAGAAATAATACATAGATTTGTATGTGAAACTCATTGTTTGACTGGATTTGCTGTAGCTCATAGAATTTCACAACTGTCTTTCTTTTTATTTTTTTTCCCCCAAAGTAGTCAATTGAGATTTTTCTCCTGATGTTGTTTTCTCTCAACAATATGAGAGGAATCATTGAAAGATTTCAGTGTTAATCAGCTGTCAGACCAACAATGTGAGAGATGTAAGACATTTAAAATAAAGTGTGTTATTATTGGAAAATTCATCTCAAGACTTGAGTTTTTGCTGTTTAGGATGCTGGGTTTTATACATGTCTTTGATTAATGCTATATTAGTAATTATTTTTGAAAGATAATGTTTTCTTATTTTAGATAGTTTAGTCTACCATAGCAGCTGTCAGAATAATTAATGACCATGTCCAGTTGACATATGAAACAAAGGAATATTACATCTGCCTTTTTGTGTGTATAAATTTTAATATTTATCTGCTGAAGAGTAAATTAAGAAAATGTTATTCCGTTTAAAAATATTATTCTTAAAATAAACAATGTATTTAGGTTTTTAATATAAAGTTTTGATCTTCACAACATTTAATATCAATATCTTTAACAATATATTCAAAATATATTGCTAAATATATTGCTTAAAGATAGTGGCAGCTTAAAGATGTGGCTATTACTTATATATCAAGCTTACAGTCAAGAAAAAATAAAACCAAAACTGCAGTTAATTAATCTTCTTTGTAAGTTTTATTCTGTCTATAGTCAATATATGTCAGTGTGATATAAACTTATAGATTAGTTAGTTATTCAAATATTACATTCCCAGAACTGGAAAGCTTCATGAGCTGAACAAAAATAATTCTCAAAAATCTATAGTCCTCTTGTTGTTTAGCCTACACTGCCACCATCTGGTCATTGAGAACATTTTTTCAGTGCAGTTTTTGTTCTGCCTCTCTGCCTACTTTAATATTTTGCTTATCTGGCACAGTAATATACAGCAGAGTCCTCTCGCCCTAAACTAGACAGTCTCAGGTACATCATGTTGTTGCTGTTCTCTCTGATTTGTACTTTACCCTGAAAATACTGCAATAACTTGTTCTACTTCTATCTGTAAAAATGTATCCCAAATGCTGTCTGTCCAGCTTATTTGACAGCATCCAAATGAGAAGGAAGATCCTTTACTGATAATCACATTCTTAGAGTACAAAGCTGTACTTCTTTGTACTGGAGTTTTTGAAAAATATATTACAAATATTTTGTGCTAAATATGTAAGAAGCTTAAACGGATAAAGTAATGTATGATTTATGCGTGGTAAAATATTTTAAGTTTAGATACATTAATCAATTGTTAGAATAATTCTCAAAAATAAGCTAATTTATGTAATGTTATGGGAAGAAAGAAGTAGGTTTTGAACCTTAAATAGTAGAGTGGAATGGTTTCAGGATAGTCTGCAAACACAGGTTGTATTTGTTACCCTGGAGAAATGTCATCACCGCAAACTTTACTTATGCTTTACTTATTTTACAAAAAAAGCTGATTTTAAAACTTTTGTATTCCCATTGAGTGAGCAAAAATCTATTAATTATGTTAAATGTTTTGCACTTTATGCAAAAGTCATAATTTTTGCAGTTAAACTATATTTTAAAATTATTTATTTTAAAATTAAAAACATGAATAAATAACTGTGTCACTGTTAGTTTTACAGACAAATTTCACAGAGAAAATAAAACAATCAACTAGATAACTGAGGGGGTTTGAGGTTTTTGTACAGCTGCTTAAACAGCTTCAGTCACTGTGCCTCCCTGGCGCAATAATAAACAGCAGAATCCTCTGTTCTCAAGCTGTTCATCTGCAGATACAGCTGATCTCTGCTGTTGTCTCTGGAGATGGTGAACCTGCCCTGGACTGACTGTGAGTAGTACTTGCTACTACCACCACTATTGATATAAGCGATCCACTCCAGTCCTTTCCCTGGAGCCTGTCTGATCCAGGCCATCCAGTAGCTGCTGAATGTGAATCCAGATGCTGTGCAGGTCAGCTTGTGGGATTCTCCTGGTCTTTTAACCACTGACTCAGATTCTGTCAAAGTCTGACAATAAATGCCTGTGAAGCAGAAACATATAGTCATTGTAAGAAAATAGTTTCTCAAAAGCAGATTAAAGTTCTGTCAGTAATTTCTTACCTGTAAAGCAGATAATAGAAATTAGCAACCCAGATTTGTAGTCCATCATGTTTCAATGGGATTCTTGTTCTCTGACAGCAGTTCCACAGTCCCACTAATAGAGCTGGGAAACACAAAGTTTTGCATTGACTCCTCCTAGCAGGGAGGGTGGAGTTCAATCTCAGATTTGTGATATGCATTTCCAAACGTATGCATAGATCATGTTGATTATTATAGGTTTAATTGTACTTGTAGATTAGCCATTTTCTGAAGATTTGGGTCACAAAAAAAAAAGCTAATTTATGTAATGTTATGGGAAGAAAGAAGTAGGTTTTGAACCTTAAATAGTAGAGTGGAATGGTTTCAGGATAGTCTGCAAATACAGGTTGTATTTGTTACCATGGAGAAATGTCATGAGAAATGTTAAATAACATGATTTGACTCTAAGACAGTGAATAGAATTTATTATAAAAAATTAAATAATAATGTGATTTATGTGCAACTCTGTTAGCACCTCTTTAAAGTGAAAGTGTTATGTGTTCAAAATGTGACCCTGAGTGGTACTCTTTGTTTTTGCACTATAGCTGCAGACAGTGCATAAAATAATTATGCACAATTGTTATAGGTCGTGTTTAAGGAGATTCTTCCATACTTTAGGAAATGTATACCTTCAATTGTTACAAATACTTTCAGAATAAACATTGAAACATTAAATGGCAAACCGATTTAAAAATCAATGTATTATATATGAATAGGATATAGTTTACAAAAAATTTTTTTTGATAGATTGTAGATATTTTGTGATTTCTTGGCATCAGATCCAATATTCCCAATGTTGGTAGAGTGATGACAAAGGAAACATTAAGTGTATGTATTTATTCCTCTTAAATCTTAGGATCAGTGTTTGGTGTTGTGGAAACTGAATCTTAGTTTTGCAGAGAGGCTTCACAGAGAAAAGAATATATTCCACTAGAAAACTGAGCGGCTTGAGGTTTTTGTACAGCTGCAGAAGCAACTTCAGTCACTGTGCCTCTCGAACGCAGTGGTATACAGCAGAATCCTCTGTTCTCAAGCTGTTCATCTGTAGATATACCTGATCTCTGCTGTTGTCTCTGGATATGGTGAACCTGCCCTGGACTGACTGTGAGTAGTACTTGCTACTACCACCACTACTGATACGAGCGATCCACTCTGGTCCTTTCCCTGGAGCCTGTCTGATCCAGTTCATCCTGTAGCTGCTGAATGAGAATCCAGACGCTGTGCAGGTCAGCTTGTGGGATTCTCCTGGTTTTCTAACCACTGATTCAGATTCTGTCAGAGTCTGACAGTAAATGCCTGTGAAGCAACACAGTAAAATAAGTCTAGTTGTTGTTATAAAAGTTTCAAAAAGACAAAAATTAATTCTTGTCACCAAATTCTCACCTGTCAAGCAAATGATAAAAACCATCAGTTCATATCTGTAGTCCATCGTGTCTCAGTGTGAGTTTGATTTTGTTTCTCTGACAGTCTCACCAGTGGCCACAGTCATATAGATAGTTATTTATCTTTGCGTTGACTCCTCCTGTCAGGGAGGGTGGAGTTCAAACTCAGACTAAAGAGGTAAACACATTGACAAATCATTTCTGGTGGAACTTAGTTATCTCTCAGAAAATACATAATTACGTTAATAATAGTAATGCATCTTATGTAATGGCAGATTTGCTTTAATTTTTTTATTTATGTTTTTTTATTTTTTGCCTTCAGTCAAGTTGCTAAAACCGACGCCTGTCAACTCTCTCAAGAGAGTTTGACAAAGTGAACTTTTATAAAAGTGAACAAAAAATATTTATTTACTTTTTGTTCAAAAAAAGCATGTCATAAATATTTATTATTTATGAAACATTTCCATTTCATAGTCAAACCCTTCTTATAATTGTTGACTAGCTTTTTGCAAGCTTTCACTGATATTTTCACAGTTTATCTTTGTGGTGGAGATTCAAGTATTTCATATATGATGGCACCCATCCCACCAAACAAATCTTTAGCTTCCTCCAGCTGATTCATTTCAACATGTGATTATTTCTTCCAGACAAAAGAAGCATGTTGGAAAATTTAAATATTACTTTAAACCTTACCATTACCAGCTTACTTGTATACTTGCAGAATTTTCAGTTTCAGAAAACTTTGGCTTAGACACAATATATTAAGTTTATTCATAATTACTATAGGGTGTATATCTCTTTTTCACAAGTTTCTTTGAGGTTCATCAAAATAAAGGTCTTCATAGAGGAGAAGCGACACAAATATTTTTCTTAAAGCATCTGCTCGAAACAGGAAATCATAAACGACATCTATTGAAGCTCAGTGTTCTTATATTTTTGTATGGCAATTTTTGCATTGTGAGAAGTTTTTGTCCAGCTTCTGTGCTAACATAATTATTGGATTTATTGGATAATCTGAAAATACACCATGTTGTTGCTGTTAACTCTGGTGATTTCTTTACATCCATCAACATTGTTTTACTGGTGGTCTGAAAAGGATGTTTTGCAGGCCTCAGTCAGTCAATTTATACAAAGAAGCTAAAATGGCAAACATTTTCCATGAAATACATTACTGTATATCTATACTGAGTCATGTTTCCTTAAATTATATACAAAATTCAAGCTGGTTGGATAGTGATAAAGAAATGTTCCTCTCTTATTCTTCAGTTCTAGAGTCAGAGTTTAGTGTATCTGCAGCTATATCACCATATCCGGGTCTCAAAAAGAAAAATATAACCCAAAAGATAGCTCTGAGAGGATTTGAGGTTTTTGTACTGCAGCTGAACTGACTTCAGTCACTGTGGATCTCGAGCGCAATAATAAACAGCAGAATCTTCTGTTCTCAGGTTGTTCATCTGCAGATACAGCTGCTCTCTGCTGTTGTCTCTGGAGATGGTAAACCGACCTTGCACTGACTGAGAGTAATAGATTTCCCGGCTGTCAGATCTGATTATTGCAAGCCATTGCAGTCCTTTCCCAGGAGCCTGTCTGATCCAGTGCATCCAGTAGCTGCTGAATGAGAATCCAGATGTTGTACAGGTCAGTTTGTGGGATTCTCCTGGGCTTTTTACTGCTGGATCAGATTCTGTCAGAGTCTGACAACAAACACCTGTGAAGCACAGCAGTCAAAAAAGTATAGTTGTTAGAAAACAGCTTCAAAAAGGGAGATCAAAGTTCTGTCGACATTTTCCTCACCTGTAAAGCAAATGACAAAAAACAACAGACCAAATTTGTTTTCCATCTTGTTTCTGTGTGATTCTTGTTCTCTGGCAGCCTTGTCACAGTCACATAAATAAACCTGGAAATTGTTCAGCTTTGCATTGACTCCTCCTGCCAGGGAGGGTGGAGTTGAAACTCCAGATTTTTGGGGTAAATACAATTTATTTAAAATTAAAAAAAGACTCTGAGTCTCCATATTCTGAAATTGTAACTTGATGAAATAGTAGTTTTGTTTTATATCTTCAAATCTCCAATAAAAACATTGTCAAATGCAAGCTAAGGAGCTGGAAGAACTCACCACAAAGACAAAGAGCAACCAGTGAGTTAATGTTTTCACCTTGCTGAAGTCACAAAATGTCTGACCTCAGTTCAGGTTACAAGGTCAGTCATTAGTGTACTCTGCAAAGACAACAGATTCAAACTAGGAAGGACTCATTAGGGATGGGTTTTATAACAGTATGCATTTGATGCACAAACAAATTAAAGTTTTGTTCATTTTAATAGATAAGACTTGAAGGAAAAATGCTTTGAGCATCTGGGGAAGTTTTGCTGATAACTGGAGTTGATAACGGACTCAGAGACAAGCATGAAGACGGCAAGTGCATAATGGAAAAAGATATTTATTGATTAACTCAACTTAGACAAACTACAAGGGGCAATCCAGATATGAATAGCAACCAAATCTTGCAAATAAATCGGGAAAGGTTTACACAGAAAAGAGTAAATTCAGAAGAGTGGGGAAGAGTCCAATTAACAGAATGCATTGCAGATGTGTGAGAAAACCTGACTATGAGGGAGAAGAGCGAAAGTGATAAATGAAAACTATAAATATAAAGAAAACTATAACTATTAATGCAGTAGCATTATAAGTGAAAACATTAGTGAAAAAATTGCATCGCTATACAGTATATACTACTTGTGGAGCTGTTTAAAAAGTGGCTTTTCAGAGATCTCAGACTTTTTGGATTTTGATAAGACACTTATGTAAAATTAATTTATTATTAGCACATTAAATACAAACTGCAATATTCTGAAGACGATATTGTAATTAGCCTCTTTCTCACACATAGATCTTACAGTTAAATTCAGTCATATTTCTTGATCTTCAAGTGCATGTATGTTCTTTTTGGTGGAACTGTATGAGAAAATAAAATGACTCTGAGTCTTTTTCAGGAAGATATTCTCACAGTCAAAATTAAGACTCCCTTCAGATAACTTTGAGGCATTGAGGNAACCGGCCTTGAACTGACTGAGAATAATATAAGCTGCGATCGTCATAATGAGCAGCAACCCATTCCAGTCCTTTTCCAGGAGCCTGTCTGATCCAGTTCATCCACCAGCCATTGATTGAGAATCCAGAGGCTGTGCAGGTCAGTTTGTGGGATTCTCCTGGTCTTTTAACCACTGATTCAGATTCAGTCAGAGTTTGCCCAGCAACACCTTCGAGGGGAAAAAAGAATTGAAACAATCTTAGCTTATTGCTGCATTAAATGTAGACAAATCAGATATGTAATTGAGAAGGTTTGATAAAACTTCAGTATTTCACCTGCACAGCAGATGAATAAAAGTATCAGTCCTGTCCTGTAGTCCATCTTGTTAAACTGTATCTGCTGGTCTCAGTCCCTGTTTACTTAAATACACAGATGTAGGCAGATTTGTTTTTCGTTGGCTCCTCCTCCACAGCAGATAGATAATATATAGATAGATAATGACACTCATTTTACAAAACAAATGTATTTTCACAATATTCAGAAACACATTTGTCTTAAATAAAACTAGAAGTGTTTCTATTATAACAATCCTATTCAACAAAAAAGCCCCACAATTATAATTCCATACACTACAAAGCAAATATGGTTAAATAAGAATATTTAAATGTCCATTTCCCTGAGAAATATAATGTACATCTTCTCACATATTTTGCTGCTTTTTGTCTATTTATGAGGTGCTGCTAATTTAGAGTCACCCTATTTCCAGCAATGTGACCATAGTCATTAAAAAAAACATTCTGTTTATCGCCACATATTTTGAACACTGTGAATTTTCCATGCTGTTGCTTTCTAAACCCTGAAAACAGTTTGAGTAATATGCTTTACACTATTCTGTTTAAATGTAGCCCATGAATGTAAAAGTTTTTCTGATAGATTTTCTGATCCAGTTGCTATTACATGTTCCAATGAGAGGTCAGATCCTTTCCAGTGGTGAAAAAGCCTGAATTGTCCACAAGCTGTCTCACCACAGGCCTGCGTATTACTTTCTCAATAACAGACACAACATCTGTTGCTGTCATGTTGTTAATTACTGTTTTGGCTGTACAACTGTAAGATGTACCTATATCATAATTATTCAAACTGTTTTCTTCTACTGCCACCTTCAGGTCAAAGTATAGACCTCTGTGGGTATCTCTGTTTATTTTAAACAGTTTTGAATATGCCAATTGAAATTACAGTTCCACAGTAAGTTATGAATATAATTTTACCTGATTGTAGAAATTAGTTTTAAGCAGCTTGACTAATGCTTTGTGCACTTTTTATTGCACTGAAACAATGTGGAATATACAAAGAGTGATGTGATGCACATTACAGAACTGCATTACTCACAGGAAATTGATGTGTGGTGGGTTATGTTTCATTGTCTAACTTGGTTCAAACCACTATTCATTTAATCGTTTTTTGGTGGGAAAAAAAATAAAATAAAAAATCTGGAAACCAAATTAGTATTTTTTTGTATTTATCTTTTTATCAAATTTTTAATTTAACCTTATTATTATTATTATTATTATTATTATTATTATTATTATTATTATTATTATTATTATTAT
>CAEFZX010014361.1:0-17271 GCA_903066825.1 Alfaro cultratus | reverse complement strand
GGAAAGAGAAAGGATCTCTCTGCTGACGAAAATCATCAGATAGTGTAGTGCCGTATGACAAGGTATGAAAACATTAGATATTTAACGAAAACTGAAGGGTTATCGTACTGTGAAGAGATTTGTGGCTGATTCAGAACAAAGATGAGTTTGTACAGATAAAGGCATAATGAGGAAGGTTTCTGTTAGACAAATTCATCAGATCTGTTAAAATGCCCTTACAAAGTAGCAAACAGTTATTTGAAGCTGCTGGTGCCTCTGGAACCTCAAGGTGGAGGATCCTCCAGAGGTTTGCGGTGCCTGAACCTACTATTTGGCCACCCCTAACCAGTGGTCACAAGCAGAAACGGTCGCAGTGGGCCCAGCCGCACATGAAGGTTAATTTTCAAACAGACTTGTTCACTGATGACTGCTTTGCAACCCTGGATGGTCCAGATGGACGCAGTAGTGGATTGGTGGTGGATGGGCACCACGTCCCAACATGGCTGTGACTTCAGCAAGGAGGTACTGTATACTGTAATAGTTTATGCCTTGAAAATTATACTGACCATCTTTTGCATTGACCATTTAAGAAAATCTGAGAAAATATCACTTGCATAATAATATGGAGCACATTGTGTGTCCAGCCTCAAAACTGCAAGTAATAAAATCCTTTTGGTTGTGTTAAATGCATTCTACAAAAAGACTGAAGTGAAATTCTCCAAGAGTTCTCTAGTCTGTCCAAGCTGTATTTTAGGCCAAAAATAATATTAAAGGCATTAATGGTGAAGACTCAGCACAGTTGACAGACTTTAAAATCAGATGCAAATAGACTGGCAGATAATACACACCACTTATCAGAGTGAAAATGCCCTTAAGCAGCTTTGTGGTTGTTCACATTAAACTGTTCCACTTTAATGTTACTCAAAGAACAGCTTAACTTGTAATTTAACACATGGAGTAAAAGTACGTCTTTGTCCCCATGATTTTGGCAGATCTAGCAGTTTTTGGTTTTGTTTTTGTTTTTTAAATATCCATGGTCAGTATAATACAGACAACTATTTTTCAATAAAAAAGCCTTTTAAACTTCTTAATTCTCTCCTTGGGTTACATAAGCGAGTTATGAATTAAGGTATGACTGCAAGTGGCCAGCGATCTTTTTGTGTGTGTTCGAACTTGTAATACTTTCATAATTCAACAGCGCTGCACCGGAGCACAGAGTTGGATGGGTTGGAGGCCCTTTGGGAGTGAGGATGCCTTACAAAGCAGTCTGTATGTGGCACAGGGAGAATCAGAGGGCTGGGGGTGCTGATGGAGGGTGGAGTGAAGGAATGACTGAACATAAAGAGCGCAGAACAGAAAGGGCACAGCAAGACGAAGCTCAGGGACTGAATCCTGAAACGTGACTGTGGTAAAGAGGATTTAGTCTGGGAGAGAGAAACAAAACAACCAGGCAGTGAGAACAGTGATGCCATTACTGAGCTTGATTACAATGATTATCACTCAATAAAAATAACTAAATAATGTGTGTTGTTTCTCACTTTTACACATGAAAAAGAATTCAAGAATACTTTTTAATAAAAATTTATTCAAATAAAACAAACCCTCTGGAAAAGATATTTTAACTCATAAAGTTGAGGGAATTTAAATTTAGATGCTTAAATGTAAAGCAGGGAAGCAACATATCTGATAAATAAAACCCTGATTAGTTCAATTAGAAAGCTTTAATAATCTGTCAAGTCAAAAGCTTCTATTTCTGACTGATGGGAGGCAGATTTAGGATTTCAGGCAGGATGTTTCCTATTTGGATGCTTCCCAGCTACTGTGGGTCATCTTCTCAAGCCGAAATGCACAAAAAAGGACATGCTAGTGTTACAGGGGAGGAGTGGGGAGGATATTTGGTTTCCCAGCAGAGTAGGAGAGCACACATATTCAGGGTGAGCCACTGAGTCAGTGGCTCACAGGGAAGTCAGTGGTCATCAGAGTCGACCTCACCAAGCAGACAGAGGCCTGTAAAAATGCCTCTCTGCTTGAGTCACAATGCTGAACAGAAGCCGGAGCTTCTTAACACGTCTTCCTCCAGCAGTCTGCCTGCCGGTGGTGACGTCAGCCAGAACGGGGAAGCTGTGGTGAGTCTTCAAGGAAACACAGTTCATATGACTCCCCAACTGAGCCATGCAAAGGAATTTCCTCCGGCTTTCACATCCTTTATAAGGAGCAGCTCAAACGTAATTATGTCTGCCATCTCTTCACTGCAATTACAGAGGAGCTTTGTCCAAATACATCCAACCAGACGTCAACTCGGAAAACACTTCTGTCATCTAGTGTCCTTTTCTTTTCCTTTTTATGTTTGTTTTCATTTTTTTATGCTTTCAAGAAGCTGCTAGTTATTAGTAGTTTCCAGACAAGTAGAAATCTTTAATATAATGTATTTTTAAAAACATTTTTTCAGCCAGTTCTTGTATCTGACTGGGATGCACATGAAAAAGGGTGGGAAGATAAAAGAATAAGGCTCATGGAGACGTCAGGCCCATCTAAACCATAAAGCATTAGTGGAAGTCATAAAAGGCCACAAAGTACAATAAGCAATATTTTGATCAATGAGCAGCATAACCTAGCTTAATGAGTAACAAGCTCTGAGATCACCAAGTTCACAGAGGAATCTCTGCTAACATGAGTCGCCTGAAAGTCTTCACCACCAGAACATAGGAAGATCTCTACAAAAGTCTATCATGTCAAACCATATAATCTACAGCAGATGAACAGCTCTTGAAAGTCAAGCTGGATTGTTACGGACCAGTAACTGTGTCAAAGTACACCGTGTCATTCCTACTTTTAACTTGAAAGCAAAAAAGTGCTGGAGTGTCTGATTTCTCTCTGCGTATGGAACAAAGAGTAGCACAGAGTTGTGCCCACCCATGCAGTTGTTAATTCATTATCGGGCAGAAGACAGAATCAAGGCTCCTACACTTTTCCCTCACCTACAATAAAAATAAATTCAGCCATTTGGAAACATTTTTGCTCAGGAAAAACATTGGGTAGAAAATAAAGGACTGCCACTCGTCATTCTTTTGAAGGTAATGTTGTTTTAAAACTTCAGTTGACAAGCTACAAGCAACATGCATGTTAAGAAGATGACTGCAAGCTGGCTCAAGCAGATTAATTAGCCTGCCCGTATCAGCCTATAATACTCCCAGTGTTACGCTACAGTGAGCAGAACAACAAAAGGTACAACGTTTCACACAACAAATGCTTGAACTCTTACCTTTAGCATTGATCTGTTCTATGTACAATTATAGATGGTATTATTATTAATTCGCTAATATGTAATTTGAGAAGCAGTCAAAATAAATGTTCTGTTTTGAATTCATCCATTTTCTTTACACCCTTGTCCCTATTGGGGTCGGGAGGTGCTGGTGTCTATCTCCACCTAACTTTCCGGGCGAGAGGCGGGTTCACCCTGGACAGGTTGCCAGTCTGTCGCATGGCAACACAGAGACAAACAGGACAAACAACCATACGACGATACTCTGTCGTTCATGCTCTCTTATCACTGGTTCTTTTCACAGATTCAACTAAAGAACCAAGAACAAATGGTGTCATTGTGAAAGACTATTATATTTTTCAAGAAGCTATTTAAATTTGTAAATTTTCTAAGTCCAACTTTATGTGTAAACACAACTCTGGCTCATGCTTTGTGCTTTTAGGACCAATTTGTTTCTGAATGATTAATAGCTTAAAGCCAAACGGCTTTGCAAACAGAAAAACATCCCCTTGAAAATGCTCCAGCATTAGAATGAAATAAGTTATGAATGAAAAACCTGGATTGTCTGAAGAAAAACCCTGAAAGCCTTTTCTTATGCAGAAAGCCTAATGTAATACTGCTCTAGACTGCTTCAAATCATCACAACAAAGTCTGACTCAGAACTTTTATGTACAAACAAACTAGGAGACAAACAGGACACAATACTTCATGGGAAAATCTCTATGAATTTAAAAATATTTCTTTATATTTGCACAAATATTTCATTATATTTGTAGCATTTGGTATCACCTGACTACTGAAAATAAGCCTTTATAAGCATCTTTCCGATTACTATTATGTTCTTTAATATAATGCAGCACTGTAAAAAAAACAAATATGTGGAGCATCTAAGCTGCATGTCTTCCCCTTCTCTCTACTGTTTTCTGTTCATTTACTGTTCAATAAACGTAACTAGGACCTAAATAATCTTTGAAGAAAAAACCCCCAAAACAAATATGTGAGACAATAAACACCCTTGAATAGAATGATTCAAATTTAAGCTTAAGGTAAGTGATTGACTTATTCAGATGAACAGACTGACAGGCATGTCTTAAAACAACTTTGAGCCAAATCTTTCCTGCACGGCTTAGCAACACAGCCAGGTGTTGTGGGATCCAGACGGGGTCAAGAGGTCACATAAAAGCCTGGTCTGACCTAGAGTAGATTGAGGTTGCTGCTGCTGGTGAGTGTTTGGCTGAGTTCAGAAAGCCAGAGTCACCCTGAGTCAGAGCAGTCATTCAGGGCCAAATGAGGACCATGAGAAAAGTGCAGGAGAGTGCAATTGTGAGCCAGATTTGGGCCAATGTGTTTTTCTCAGGTTTGATCGCTCTGAAGTCCATTCAAATAGGAACAATGCTTTAATAGGTTTTAATCTAAGACAAATCTGGGGTAAAATGAATAAGCTATAAGTCTGACTCGGACAACCACATAAATACCAATAAAGAAATCCTGGATGACTACTCACTTTCTCTTGTACTCGTCTCTCTCTCGCTTCACTTTAGCCAGCACGTTGTACAGAGCCCTCACTTCTGGGGTGATCGTGTCGATCTGCACCCCGACTCCGTCCGGGTGCGTCCACGTCACCCCGGGGCCGTGCAGGGTCTCGAAGCGCTCACCTTGCCTCCGAATGTGGGTGAAACTCCAAATGGTACCCGGCAGCCTGGACTCGGGACCGTCCGTCTGCACGGCGACCTCCCTGCCGAACGGGTGTCGGCACTGCGGCCGCTGCAGAGCTTGCTGCAGCTGGCTCTCCAGCAGCTTGTTCCTCCGCTCCAACTCGTGGACTTTGGCGAGGAAGCACCGGAAGCGCAGGTTGAGGGTTTTCAGCACATGGATGTTGGAGCCCAGGTCGTTCCGCAGGGCGCTGGTCACCGCGCCGGAGCCGCTGCAGACCGGACCGGGCGGAGGTTCGCAAAAAAACAGGGAACTCATGATGAAAGATAACTAAAAAGTAATAACCTAGCAATGGCTTTCTACTGTTTGACTGCAACAAAATAACCTGTTGTTAGTTATGTCTGCATTTTCCTTCTAATCCCCACTCCCACTGGACGTTTTCTCCTCACAATGCAGATGCTGAGAGCAAGGAAGATGGGGGGACCATCACTGTCACTGCTGCAAGACTCTAACATGGGCTCCTGCAGCAAACACCAACCCCAAAAAGTCCTTTAGGAGCCACAGAGGGCTTCATCTCCTGACGGAACCGAAGGTTTGACGCAGACCGAAATAATAAGCACCAGCCGCACTCCTCGTCACCCTCATGTTTCTTGTCTCCGTCTTTGTCCAGATCTGCTGATGCTGCCGGCCGACTGAGGAGGAGCCTTCTGTCCTTATCATCCCCCGGTTCAGCGCGGCTCTATCCAGTCTCCATGCGGCGCGGAGGGGCAGGATGCAGCGCCGCAGAGCCCGGCCTCTCCGTGGATCATGTTGCAAAGTGCTAAACTCGGCACTATCACCTTATCAGCCCCTCCCACATCCCTCCCAAAGCCTCTCACTCTGTCTCCATGACGAGACTCAGCCAAGGCTTATAGCTGGACTTCAATAAGGCCATTTCATTTTGATTTGTTACACATTTTATGTTCAGAACATGCATTTTAGAAGTAATTCCAAGTTTGATTGCTTCTCATTACAGAAAAGTAAAACATTAAAAATAATTTTAAATCATATCTTCATTCTAAATTTTGCTGTATGGTTATAATAAATGTAATAAATTGTTTTCTACATCCAAAGAAAGCAATAACCCACAAAGATTTTTTTAAAAATATATATATATTCCAATATTTTGTCCCATAATTGCATTCAAAGCCAAATCTGGGATGGAGAAGATCATTTTTATCTATCAAAAGTCACCATATGAACAAATACTAATATTTGCCATGTCAGTTGCATTAAACACTATTTTTTTAATAGAAGGGTAGGTACCAGAATATCTTTCAATACCATGCTTCCCATAAAATCGACTGTTTTGAATTGGACTGAGCTGCAGTATTGTATCGATATTGTATATTAGAATATGAATTAAATCAGTTTATTTAGACTATCATCATCTATTAATATTACATTAATTTGAAGCACATGAGGAATGTGATTTGACCTCATTATGCTGAGAGTACAGTTGGATGCAACTGGATTGTGCTGAATTTGAATGAGCTGTACTGTGTGTATTTGCAAAAGTAGAATCCTTCAATTTTCGCTGAGTAGTGCCACTTCACAACTATTTCTGGCTCATACTTCACTTTTTAAAAAATAATATGTATGTTAGATGTAGATTCATCCAACTTCAATTTCTGTGTTGTCCCCACAATATAAAGTCACCATTATATCCCACATGTAGCTCTTTGCATGCAGACCAAAAAATAGCCAAAGTTGTAATTGTGCTTAACTTACACTAGCACATTTATTAAGTTTTTTTTGTTGTCTTCTAATTCTGAATAACTATGCATAACATTTATTGATCTATAATATAATATCCCAATAATGTCCCAAGATCTATTTGTCTAATTTAGAGAGTAAGAAACATTTATTTATCTCACTTAATTTATATGTAAACACACACACACAACCCACACAGATGTTCATTAATATTATTCAAAACATAAATGGGGTGTGATTTTCCAATTGTTTAATTGTTATGCATTTTTTGATAATTACCAACTCTCCTATGCATTATACTGTATTTTTCCCCCCGTTTACCTCACAGTTTCATTTATCTTTCTTTTAAATGCTAATTTGTACAGTGATTTTTACTGGTGCTGATTTTTATAGTTTTTGAATGTGGATAATTAGAAAACTGAGAAAAAGCATAGATCTACACAAGTGATCTTTTAACATGAAAATTGCATCGATACTGATTTACTTCCACACAGCCTTTTTTGTGATAGAGTCTGAAAATTATTTAATAATAAATCAAAATGTATGTGATTGTATATTGTATTAAATAATACCACAGTACAAACTGACTCCGTGCAATGAATTTGAGTACCGTAATTACGTTGTACACATCAAAGGACACTCACAAATAAGTCCTAAAGTACACAATGTAGAACTAAGTTATTTGATGATGAATGTAATATCTTACACTTGCACCCTGATGGTTGTGCATCTCTTGTATCACGGACAAGTAAAACTCTTTAAAGAACAATAAGGGAAAATAACATATATAGCATAAATATTCTAGACTACTTTTTTATTTTAAGTTTGTAAAATTAGAATATAAATTTACTCGTTTAAATACCCGAAAGATGTGTTTTAAGAAGTGAAGCTGTGGTATTTTTAGTCAGGCGCCACATGGGCAGCCTTTCCAAACAGAAACATTTAGGGTCCATTTGCTTCACGTGTTCTGCTGTTCTGCCACCATGCCGAAGTCAAAGAGGGACAAGAAAAGTAAGGAAAATACATTTTACATTAATATATTGTTTAAATAGCTCTAGTCGGTTTGTTTTTTAAACATATTACTGATATGTAAGATTAATTACCGCTGAAATTATGCGCCCTGAAGCAGGATAACCGAGCTTCTTAACATCTTCACACAGCATGGTGGTACTGCAGCTGATACAGACGTAAAATCTGTTTAAAAACTGATCTATTGCTCGTATTTTTCTCCATCAGTCTCATTAACAAAAACTGCCAAGAAGGGGCTGGAATCCAAACAGAAGTTAATCGAGGAGGTGGGTATTTTTCAAAACTACCAGTGTTATTCTCAGGTATTAGCTTCTCCTCCATGTTAAATAAATCGTCTCTTGATCCTTTTTCTTTAGCTACGGAAATGTGTGGACACCTATAGAAACCTGTTCATATTCTCTGTGGAAAATATGAGGAATAACAAGTTGAAAGACATCAGGACAGCATGGAAACATAGCAGGTAATAATGACGCACATGTAATCGGTTTTTGACGGACTTTATAAATTCAAGCAACAAAGTTTAGTAAGCTGTATGAGTCTGTAGGAGACAAAATATGAGGCAGGCAAAGTTCATTCAGCACTATTTACAGGAGAATAGATGTGTCTGTTTTATAACTCCATACACATGCAGACCTGCATTCATTCTGCATGACTTGGCATATAACAAACGTGATTGGTAATAATTGTTGCTACTGCCACAGACTTTTTTTTAAATCTAACCTGACAGCTAACAATATAGTTACTTGTAAAATATGTTTTTTCTTGGTTTGTGTCACAGATTCTTCTTTGGCAAAAATAAAGTGATGATTCTTGCTTTGGGAAAAGGACAGACAGATGAATACAAAGATAATTTGCACAAGGTAAGAATGAATGGCTTTACAAACCTATCCAACTATTAATGCAATATTACTTTGACTCCTGCAGAGAATTAAACCTATTGTGATTGCCATGTTTAGGTCAGCAAGTATTTGTGTGGAGAGGTGGGAGTACTTTTCACTAACAAAACAAAGGATGAAGTACAAGAGTAAGTATGAGTCTCCTGAAGTCTACATTGTTCCAGTTCTTCTCGACAATCTGCTCATAGGACGGCTGCACGTTGGGCTTTGCTTGCAGATATTTTAACAATTTCAAAGAGACGGACTACGCTCGCGCAGGCAACCAGGCACAGATGGATGTAACGCTGGAAGAAGGTCCACTTGAACAGTTTCCTCACTCGATGGAGCCTCAACTGAGGCAGCTGGGACTTCCCACTGCTTTAAAGAAAGGTGAGAATATGAACAGCAGGGTAAACTTGGGGCAAAAGACGGGGCAAGTTGCAATAAAAAATTCTTTACATCTTTACTAGATGTGCCAATAACAGCCTTATAGGTTGGCTAATTTGGTTTTAATAGTACATTTGTGTTGTTGCTAGGTGGGTAGGCCAATGAACTTGGCACATTTATTCAAAGAGTTTGTCTAAAAATAGTACTTTCATTTAAATATTTAATGCCAGTTTTCAATCTTTTTCACAGGAGTGGTAACGCTGCTCAAAGCCTACAATGTCTGTAAAGAAGGGGACGTTCTGACTCCTGAACAAGCTCGGCTTCTGGTGAGGTTTGACTTCAGGTGAATCTGAAACTTTTTCTTTTTTCATAAGCTAAAATGGTTTCATCTTCCTCTTGTGTTCACAGAAACTGTTTGCCATTGAGATGGCAGAATTTAAAGTGCAGATCAAATGTATGTGGGACTCGGAGACAGGCGAGTTTGAGAATTTGGCTGGTGAGGAAGAGCCTGTGGAGGAAAAGGAGGATGACGATGATGATGCAGAATAAAACTACTGCCAAGACGGCTAAAATTTTAAAGCAAATGGACATATTTGGAAACTTATCACACTTTTTAATTATAAAATTACTTCAAAACAGGAAATTGTAGTATGCTGAATTTAATATTTGTACAGAGTTGTTCAGTAAACACTGGACTGGTATCAAATCTTGCCGTTTTGTGAAAATGCTTTTTACATTTATTCAGCAAAGTGTTTTTACATCAACAGATTTGTAGCTGATTAGGTTAAAACACATAAACTTAATCTGATCTGTAGATTATTAAACCATAATTTTAAAAATGGTTTTAATCAGTTTTCTATATATATATATATATATATATATATATATATTATATATATATATATAATATATATATATAAAAATCCTATTTCATTGGTATAGGCAAGCTATTTGATGCAAGTCTCTTCATCTGAAGTAGTTGGGACACTCATGGGCTACAAGGTCCCAGGCCTCCTTGAAGGCTTGGACCACTCTCTGATCCAGAGGACCTTCTTCAGCTGCAGCCAGGTTCTGCTGAAGTTGCTCCATGTTTGACATTCCAATGATGACTCCGTCTCCAAGATCACCCTGGATACAGTGTTCAGAGAGAGCAGTCAGTGTAGTTTGGGTTTGTAGCAAAACAAGGCTGCATACAGTCATGTCAAGAGTTGTAACTTTGAGAATCTGCAGACATATTTTTGACAGTTTTGTAATTATAAACACCAGTTCACTGTGAATCTTGCCAAGCATTTCTACAGAACCTGCAAAAAAAAAAAAAAAAAAAAAAACAACGAAAGAGGCAGACTGAAAGTTGGACAGACTGTTGGAAGGTGAAATGATTAATAAAACAATGGATGGATAAATGGACACTACTTTTAGAGAATGCTATAGAGAATAACATTTGAAAGTACAAATCTTTCCATTATCTAAAAATTACTTCGTACAGACTGCATTGGACTCTGGTTTAAGGGGCAGATGTACAACAGTGACATCTAGTGGCAGATTTCAAACCTGAAAATTTTTCCTCAGAATCTTGTAGCAGTGAAGACAGAACAGTACAGTGGTCTGTTAAAATGCAACAGATCAGACCTGGAGCTTAACTTTCCTTTTCTCCTGCCATTTCTTACAGTAAAGACATGATCGCTGGAGAATCTCAGCTGACTGATTGAAATAATTTTTAAAGCATAATTATATATTTGTAGCTGTCAAGTTTTAAAAACTGGAGCTTATGGAATAAAAAATGCATATACCATTGTGTTTACCCATCCTTTATGATAAAATAAAAACCATAATCCAGAAACTTATGTTGTAGTTGGTATTCAAACTTGATATGTACCTTGAGTTGGGAGTGGTGGTACATCCAGCGCATTGCAGCAGAAGTCATGGTGGGTTTCTCAGAGCCATATGCGCTCTCTAATGCCTTCAGAACCAACTCTATAGCCTGGAAATGACTCAGCTTCCAGTATCTTAAACACAGAATGGCAACTGTCATGGATGCAGATAACCATGTTTACCATTAACATGCAATAGCAGGACATAAGTTGCTGGTCTTTCACCTGTCTCTGTATGCTACAGCCCAGTTGTTGCCAAAGAATCGGCCAGCAGGCTGAGAGCCGTCTTTGTCCTCATAGTGGTACTTCCCTGTCAGGAGACCGCCTGAAGACGAGGAGCCACATCAGCACTCAGACATATCCAGATGACAACAAAAATACAGAAAATGTCCTATATAATAAGTAAATTCCAAGATGCTTACAATTTACTTCTGCTCAGAACTTAAGTAAATCTATAAATATGCCAAACTGAATTGTCACAATGCTTTTAATGCAAAAAATATGTACATGAAATTATTAGGTGATTCAAAAGTTGGATAAATTACACTGAAACAGAGGTTAAAAACATTGAAACACCTGTTATCTTTTTGCAAACAAAAAAAGGTATCAAACAATCAGGAATTGTGCTTTAAATAAACAGTTTAGTGCATGATAACTCAATCTAGAGTTGACATATTTAAAAGTTCAGAATTTTTAATATAGCTCAAAGTTAGTCCAGAACCCCAAACACTTTTCAGTTTCATAATTTGTGGAAATTCAATGGAATTTAAATGTTTTATATTCAATTGTTAAGAGTATAATAACATATTTTTTATCTAGAAATTAGGAGTCTGGAAAAGTAGTTTTTAAACATTAAACTTGCAGGAATTCTTTGAATAAGAGGGAAAATGTTTACTTTTTACATTATTCAATTATTAATATGATTAATCACAGAAGAAAGTACCTGCGAGAGGATTGTATGCATAAAACTTCATTCCATAGTTTCTCAGGCATGATAGCAGTTCTGTCTCCACCTGTCTTGTTGTAGCGTTGTACATTCCCTGAGAAGTTGTGAGTTTTAGTAACAAAACAAGCAGGTGAAATACTAAACTGGAAAAGGCTTCACTACTTCTAGATTTAGACAAGAATTTTGAATGACTACACTCTGTGTTTTATTGGCTTTTCATGTGATAGAAATTAGCACATAGTTGTTAAATAGACAATTTTTTTTAAAAATCCTAAGAATGTAGCTTGTCTTTTGTTTCAGCTCACTTTATTTTGAAATCCTAAAATAAAACCCAGATAAAGGAACTACCTTACCACTATGAAAGTATGAAAGTTCCTTTTGATTTATTCCCAGTCTTTTACTGACCACATCTTCAGATTTCTATTCCTAACATTCAGCAAACTTGAGAAACATGACACATATTTGTGATTAGGGATAATTTTGGTGAAATATTGATATTCAAATCTTTCCTTACTTACAGATTCTTACTTAATTACTTGCTCAAAACCTACTTTGTTTTAAGGCTATTTAGGAATAAAAATGGAAAAATACCTGATTATGCCCTGGCATAATCAGATAAAAAAATATTTTATTAGTGAAATAATACCTGATAAACAGTGGGAACAATCCAGCTGTTGTGTTTGCAGATGCATGCAATTTCAGCAACTTCCCAAGACGTGTAGTTTGACAGTCCAAGCTCTTTGAATTTACCCTGTAGGTGATCATTTTTACATTAAATCACACTTTAATGTTCTCTAAAACATAAGAAAACAGTGCCTAAAGTTTAAAGGAGCAGCTTATTAAAACACAAGTTACCAAGTAAGCTCACCTCTTTGTGGAGCTCATTGCAAGCCCTCAGAGTTTCCACGATGGGGTTTTGATGATCAGGAGCATGAAGGTAAAAGAGGTCCACGCAGTCAGTCTTCAGTCTCTTCAGAGAGGTTTCAAGCTGTGAGCGGACGCTCTCCGGCTTCAGGGTTTTCCCATCCCACGGGTTTGCCTTGGTTGCTATGCTTACTGTGGGGAAATTAAATAATTTCTAGACTGAAATCTTATGTTATGTAATCATCTCAACACTCTTCCAACAACGAATGATGATATAGACAACATAAGCTTGCTATGTTAGTTATTAACCAAGATTGGTGCCAACATGCTTCATTAGTTTGATCCTTTTGACACAATGGGATTTACTGGACTGTCAAGGTCTCCATGAGTCTCTCTTCACAGATAATTGAATTTGTCTTTGAGATTTGTGGTGATTCGATGAATAGTTAATGCTGGGTGCAATTAAGCAGTAATAAGCATTCCTGTAAACACCTTTCCATACAAAGGGATAATGGCATCACATTTTTCTTTAAAAGTAACTCTGAGTGACAGAAGAGGAAGAATTTTAAGCATCCTAACCTTTAACGCAAAAATTCAGCTATTCTATTTCAGTCAGAATAACTGAGAGGCACCAGCTGCCATGTACTTATTAACCTAAATAAATTACAAAACTGTGTCAACTTAGTGATCTTAAGTAAACTTTAAACTGCACAGACTGAACAAGGCTAGAAGTTAAACAATGAACTCCGACCTTAGGGTCGTCTACCTTTCATAGTATATGTTGCTGCCACCTAGTGGTCAAAGATTAAAACTGCAATATCTTTCTGCAAACATAAAAAAAAACAATTAAGTGTTTCAAGACATCTTCTACACTATACCTTTTATCTCCGAATGAGTCCTTCACTAAATCCAGCATGCTGTTTTCGTCGAACAGTGCTGGGAAAACTTACGAACCAACAACTTATTTTCTCACTCCAGGAGGAACTCTCCAGTTTCATTACTTAAAAACTCAGTTTGAGCAGGTATGGGTGCTTTCAGTCTACCTGTTTTGGGAAGGTTCATGCCTCCTATGATGGCCTCCGACTTCCCATCCACGTACATGAAGGCTGTGTCCACCTGCTTGTGCCCCCTGTTCAGAAAAGCCTTCACCATCTCCCGGCTCTGCTCTTCGTCCGCTCGTCCCCCGAACGCCATGGTTCCCAGTAAAGTAACTGGCCGCTTAACTGGGGACGAAGACATGTTTCTGCAGAATGCAAGCCGAGGCAAGTGTACGAGGACGGTTTTTATGCTATTGGTGTGTCTGACTGTGCAGAGTCCGCCTCTTATTATCCACACCATGCTACAGTACAGCAGCTAGCGTGTGACTAAGGGCAAAGGTTGGATAAAAAGGGAGCGTCTAAAAGTTACTTAGTCGGTACAAAACGCAAAATATTCCGTGTCAGATTTTACAGCCTGGCTACATCAAGGTTGCTCCTAAAGCAGAGCAAGGTTCATTTTATGACCACTTCCTGTGGTAAAGACTCAGGTAAATATTTGTTCGGCTCTCCCTTTTTATCTGTGGTGGTAGCAGCGTTTAGGTGTAGTTCATATTTTTGAACACAGGGCGGCAGCAAATCATCATCCAGACAAGACCTCTGTTTAATCACTATAAAATAAATATTCTAAAAAAATGAAATAAAATTCTAATTTTAATTCGAAGGTATACATGAAGCAATCCTAGCATGTTGTTTATTATAATACATTAGCGAATTCACCTAGTGGTGAATTAGGTAACTATGACAGCTGTTATATATAAAGAAATATGATTTATAGATAATGAAAACATTTTTTTTTTTCTCAAAGAGTCTGAATATTGTAAAATACAGTTATAAAAATTTTGATGTAAATGTTAAGACTACCGCATCAATGTGCCATGGCTGTATGTATCCGTGATGCTTTTGCACCTTTTCATACAACATGTTTTCTTTCTACTAAACTTTCCATTAACATGCCTGAATGTAGCACTCAGTGTCTCGTCAGCCTCTTTAGCACTGACCTTTTGTGGACTGTCCTTCTGGTGAGATGCGTCAATGACTTTCTGCTGAACATGTGTGAAGTCAACAGTCATCTCCATGCTTGGGATTTTCAATCTGATACTGATTTATTTAGATGTGCTGTGTCCTGAAATAATTAGCCTTTTATTTGCAAGTTTGAGCCACATGGGTCATGTGCGAGTCTTATCTTACTTGTCTATTTAAATTTTAAGCATTCATTTCTTGTTTGGCGACAGGTCAACCCTGATTCTTGTCTGGCAGAAGTACTTCCAGAAATGAAGATGAATAAGTCCACCTGATTGTCATTAGTCTAGTTCAACTAACTGAAGCACATGTCTGAGATGAGCTGATATGTCTGGAAGCTAATTAAAACAGCATGCTGTGGTAAAGCACAGCATGCTGATTTAATGCTGCTCTGACCCTGGCCTCTTCCGGGTCATGAGCACATATGAGGGCAATGCAGACTTTGTTTGGAGAACAGCGGTGCTCAGATAGGACTCCTGAACCTTTGGCTGCTCCATCAGCTGTTTTACCCCGCAGAGCGACCGCTGCAGACGATTCCCTGCTGCAGCCGAATACATCCTCTCCTGCTTTGGGGTAATAGCGGCAGTATCCCACCCAACCTGCTCGCCTTTATTTCAGAGGTTGTGCCCGTGCGCGCAACATCCTTGGTTAGTTTTACGCGGACAATCTACGACCAGATTAGTGCTTTTTAAAAGTAGTAAACTAACTTTCCCGATTAGCAGAAAATGAAGCAAAAATTATGCTGTAATAGCTTCTAATTTTGCTTCCAATTACGTCCTTAGTCTCCCACATGCGCGCTTCACCTGTGGCTTTCAGAAAGTTTGAATAAAATGTGGTTCTCACAGCACCTCAGCCATCATTACCAACTCAATGGGTGGAAAGCGCACAACCAGCCGGTGGGAGGTTTTGTCCCTCATTTCCACATGTGCAGAGACGAGTCGTTCGCTCGAGCTGCAGTTTTTCAGTCTGTGGCAAACACCGGCTGCGAGAAGGAGGAGGACACACTTTGATGACTCATGGATTTCCTGCACGGTCGAACATTTACGCACAGTTGAAGTTTCTCTAACTGGATATTTTCATGCATTAATGGTGCTGTTTTGGGTAATTTGAAGACGATGAAATATGTTTTTGAGTGAGACGTGAATTGTTTTTACATTTTAAGCTAAGAAGAAACCAATGAAGAAGAAAATGGGCATCTTCATTTTTTCTTTTTATTTAATATTTATTAAAGAGGCTCATTCACTCAGTTACACCATTGCAAGCAATCTCCAACCTCATATGTAAGTAAATGGTGGTTTTATTTACATAACACGATGTATTATTTGTATTAAGTTAAGCAGATTAACTAATTGCTTAAAGTATTTTTGAGTTTGGAGGTTATGCTCACGTGTTACAAAACAGCAATAAAAGGTCCTTGTCTGTTCTAGTAACTTATGTCCAGAAACTATTTGTGAAAAAGTTTTTTTTTGTTTTTTTTTTGCTTGTCTTAAAAATACTAAATTCCAAATTGAAATTCAAACCTTTTTAATTTGGTCATAAATGAATGATCATGAATTTGACTTGGTTTGATTTTATTTGTAAATATACTGAGGCATAAAATTACATGAAATATAATATAAAAGAGAAATTAGCCCATTTGAACATATTCAGACTAATTACCTGTCAGTGCTTGACCTCGTGAGGTCACTGGCCATAGAAATGGTGAGAATCGGACTCCCACACCATAAGAAATGCGGAAAGAAAAACAATATTTATCTTTCTGAGAGGTGAACAGAAGAAACAGCGCCTCCTGCAGTCATTATTCAGAAGTCACAGATTTATTAGCTTGTCAGAAAAATATTTAATAGCATTATTGTTGAACATCGCTATAGTGGCACAGACTACAGTTTATTTTAAACATGAAAAGAAAATTAAGACAAATACATTTCTGCAGATTTTCTTTCTTTTCAAAAAAATAAAAAATGTTTCAGTTTACAAAATTGCATTTTAAACCAATAATCAAATAATGAAACTAACATTTAAGTTCGTTGGAGCTCTCTCATCTACCAACCTGTTCTATTTGTATGCATTTCCTCTTTAATATTTATGACTTACAGCAGGGGTGTCAAACTCCAGTCCTTGAGGGCCGCTGTCCTGCAGTTTTTAGATGTGCCACAGATACAAAACACTGGAATGAAATGGCTTAATTACCTCCTTCTTCTTGTGTAGATCAGTTCTCCAGAGCCTTGCTAATGACCTAATTATTCTATTCAGGTGTGGTGCAGCAGAGGCACATCTACAAGTTGCAGGGCAGTGGCCCTCCAGGACTGGAGTTTGACACCTGTGACTTACACGATCTTCATGCAATCTAAAACTATCAGAATCTGTTTATTTTTAAGACCTGCTGTAACAGGTAGTTTCAAGCACACAATAATAAACAAGTGCTTCAGTTATGGCAGAACAATAACATTTTTCATTATGCTATTATATATGCAGCTGGAGGTGATGGTGATTATGTTGCCTTTGAGATGAACAGCTGGTTTCTATCTCTGGATTCCTGCTGATCTCCAAACATGCCAATCCTTCTAGGTTCTTGTAGAGCTTTTATTTATAT